>JBAMJV010005618.1:0-129349 GCA_037951105.1 Echinarachnius parma | reverse complement strand
GTTTGTCCTTCATCAAGACAATTAATTACTGCTCTCTACCCAGGTGTATAAATGGGTACCATGGTCGGGTGTTTAATAGTCTTTGCGCTGTGATTGGCAGCATGGCTAGTATGCTCCACTGGGAGTTGAGAAAGTATGGAATATCATTGAGTGGGTTTTAAAGGTCATCAAGCGTGGGGATGCTAGTCATGCTACACAGCGGGTCGCCATTTTGAACTAGGCTAGTTTGCGCGCACCGAATGACATTGAGCTAGCGTGCATTACGCACCGTGCGCAACGCGTACGCAAGATGGCGCCGCGCATCTGATTTGACGAATCTGAACTACCTTTAACTGCACCCGATGACCATGGGTAATAATAATTATTTAAAGTACAGTAAAATAGTAGTTGAGCTATAAATGATCATATTATTATCAAATGTTTTCATTACAATTATGTAATTTTCCATAAATGCTGGAATTTTGAGTGATTCATGGGAATTTTGATTGCCTCTGCTTAGTTATTCCTGAATCTTTGTCATTTTAATGTCCTGTACGACAATTAGAGGGCAATGCAACTCAAGAAAACAGTTAATACTACTTTATACATCGTAATATTCCTGTTTATTATATGTAACATTACTCCGACTCAGATTTCTGCTTTGGAAGAAAAATGTGAAAACTCTATCGGCTTTACCACTATTTACGCGAACACTGGAGGCCGCCATTATTAGGTTTGTACGGACGTCGGTCAATGATATGCATTAATTCACTTCAATAGCTCCTATTGAAACCATTGTCTGAATACTTGTAGTAGAAGCGCATCTATTTTTCTTCCAAAGCAGAAATCTGAGTCGGAGTAATGTTACATATAATAAACAGGAATATTACGATGTATAAAGTAGTATAAACTCTTTTCTTGAGTTGCATTGCCCCTTTAATGGTTACTATGATGTAGATCTTTGCATCATAGTAACCATTAAAGGGTTAATGGATTGTTTTTAAAACGCGTTACCACCAGTCCACTATTATTGTTATTACATTTTAGCTCTTTGAATTGCTTTACATACATTTGTTTAGTTGTCTGTTTAAGTTTAGTTTAGTTGTAAGCTTTGATCGTGATTTTGTGCGTATGTTTGCCTTTTTTGTGTCATGTACCTAGGGTCCGTTTTTATCACTTATATTTTTAATTTTCATGTCAAAATGCCTGTGAAAAAGATCGCAATAAATGTCAAACACAAACTTATTCACAATTGAATGATATACATAGATTATTGAGTCCTAATTTAGGGGAGGATGATGAAATTGGACCAGATAGTTACTGTTATACATCTGAAGAATTTAATTCATGTTTAAACTCATTTATAGCTCATTCTAAAGTGTATTTTACATCTAGTATTCTTCATATTAATTGTCGTAGTCTAAGTAAGAATTATAATGCAATATGTTCGCTTATAGATAGTATTGATGTGCAGTTTTCTGCAATAGGTTTTACTGAAACTTGGATTAAGGAGGCCGACACGTTTTATAATTTTAATAATTATTCGTTTGTATTGAATGGAAGGCAAGGTAAGAGAGGAGGAGGCGTAGGAATATTATTAAATGATAAAGTGAAATATAAACAACGCACAGATTTAGATGTTAATAACGATTGTTTTGAGTCGATATTTATTGAAATGGAAAAGGTAAAAAAGAATGCTTTAATTGGTGTGATTTATCGGCCTCCAAACCAACCAGTGCAATCAT
This sequence comes from Echinarachnius parma, assembly GCA_037951105.1. NCBI lineage: Eukaryota > Metazoa > Echinodermata > Echinoidea > Clypeasteroida > Echinarachniidae > Echinarachnius > Echinarachnius parma. The sequence continues at coordinate 127,625 of JBAMJV010005618.1, read as the reverse complement.
TTTTGAATATTTTAGAAGAAGTTTTGAATGTTGTACATAGAGAAAATAAAGATATATATTTAATGGGCGATTTTAATATTAATTTATTTGATGTTAATTCTTGCCAATCTGTTAATGATTTTTTAGATTTATTTATGACAAATTTTTTATATCCTATGATTCATTGTCCCACTCGAATTACAGATAGGTCTTGTACTTTGATTGATAATATATTTACAAATAATTTAGAAGATGTTTGGTGTGGAACAATTATAAGTGATGTGAGTGACCATTTGCCAGTATTTTTAATAAATAAAAAACAGAGTATACAAGATGGAGATAATACCTTTGTTATACGCGATATAAATGAAGAAAATATTGGGAAATTTGTTTATGAAATTTATAATTTTGATTGGTCTTTATGTTCTAATGATCCTAACTATAATTATGAACGTTTTGTAAAGCAATATATTTATATTTTTAATAAATGCTTTCCTTTGAAACAATGTAAACAGAGAAAAAAATATAATAATCCATGGTTTAATAAAGATTTACGTAAAATGTGTAAAAAAAAATGTGATTTATATAAGAAGTATTTAAAAAATCGAATTGATTGTAAAAAAGATAAATACAATAAGTATAGAAATATGGTGAATGGTAAAATTAAAAATGCTAAAAGTGATTATTTTAAGGCAAAATTTAAGAAAGCATCAGGAAATATACAGAAAATATGGAAATTGATAAATGAAAGTCTTGGTAGAAATAAGAAGGACAATATGCCTGATTCTATTAAGCATAATGACAACACTATTTATGATAAGAAAGATGTATGCTCTGTTTTTAATGATTTTTTTATTAATATTGGACCCAGTTTAACTGATAATTTAGACAATGATTTTAATATTGATGATATTTATAGAAATATACGTTTTAATCCATCTACAGCTTTTTTTAATCCTATAACACCCACAGAAATAGTTGATATTGTAAAACAATTAAAGAATAATAAAAGTTGTGGCCATGATGATGTAAGTGTTCAATTATTAAAAAAAGTTATTCATGTTATTTCATGCCCTTTAAGTGCAATATTTAATTTGTCTTTGTCTAAAGGTATAGTACCAGAAAAATTAAAACTTGCCAAGGTTATTCCTGTTTTTAAAAAAGGTACAAAAGAAAATGTGTCTAATTATAGACCTATTTCTATACTCCCTGTTTTTTCTAAAATCTTAGAAAGAGCTGTTTATAATCGCCTTTTTATGTTTTTAAATAAGAGTAATATTATTACTGACTGTCAATATGGTTTTAGGCCTGGGCATTCTACATCTAATGCAATCATGCACTTTACTTATAATGTATTAAAAACTTTTGAAAATAACGATGTTTTAATGGGATTATTTTTAGACTTAAGTAAAGCCTTTGATACATTAGACCACACAATTTTATTGAAAAAATTATATTTTTATGGCATTCGTGGAATAATATTAAAATGGTTTGAAAGTTATTTATTAAACAGATCGCAATTTGTACAAATACATGAAGTCAAGTCTGATATTGGAATGCTTAGATGTGGAGTGCCTCAAGGTTCCATCCTTGGACCTCTTTTATTTATTATTTATGTTAATGATATGTGCAATATTTCGGATAAATTGAAATTCATTTTATTTGCTGACGATACAAGTGTTTTTATGTCTCATTCTGATGTTCAGGTCTTACAACATGTTTTTGAGCAGGAAGTTGCGAAACTTTTTAATTGGTTTTTATATAATAAGTTGGTTTTAAATTGCGATAAAACAAAGTATATGGTTTTTACTAATAAGAAAATTGATTTTGATAATGTTCATTTGCGTGTAAATGATCATACATTTGAACGTGTAGATAGTCTGAAGTTTTTAGGTATTACAGTTGACCATAAGTTAAAGTGGCATGTCCATATAAATTCGATGTGTAATTTCAAAAAATATTGGTATTTTATATAAAGTTCAATTTTATTCCTTTAATATTTTGAAAATGCTATACTATACGTTAATAACACCTTACTTGAATTATTGTATAGTTGCATGGGCTAATTGTCGTAATAAAGATATGGAAAGATTACTCAAGCTCCAAAAAAAAGCAATACGTATTATAACACATTCGGATTATTACGCACATTGCAATCCTTTATTTTATGAACATGGAATATTGAATGTTTATGATATGGCTAATTTGTATATTGCAGTGTTTATGTTTTTATGTTTTAATGGTCATTTGCCAACTTTTTTAACAACATGTTTTAAATTGAATTGTGATGTGCATAGTTGCAATACTAGAAATGCCCTAAATTATCACCTCCCTAAAATAAGAACGACATCTATGAAAAATTCATTGTTTTTTAAAGGACCTGTAATATGGAACAGTATACCTCTGGAAATTAGGAAAATTAAAACTCTCAATCTTTTAAAAATAAAATATAAAGTGTTTTTGTTAAATAAATACAATAACCAGTAGTTCGGCACAACTGACTAGAATTATGATATATGTTTGAAATATCCTATATTAATTGTTTTTTGTTATTTCTAACTGTACATGACTTTTTTCTTTTTTCTTTTTTTTCTTTTTTGTAGTGTAGTGAAGTATGTATTTTTTTGTTTGTTTTGATTTTGCATGGGTATGTATATGGGATAGGTTTTTATATAAGGAACCCTTCCTTCCTACCTATCCCAAACACTATCATATATGATCATTTTAATTTGTATAACATTTGTACCTCATTTGCATCTGTATATTTTAAATGTATATATATGTGATTAGTGTTGAATAAAATTTGAAATTGAAATTTGCAAACAAATACACACACACTCGCACATGCACACACACACACACACACACACACACATACTTACACACACACACACGCACACACATACTTAGTTTACTTACACATACTCACATCATCAGTATTACAAATATATACACAAAAAGATAAAATACAACTTTTATTCAGGTTAAAATTAAGTATATCTTCTTTTTTAATAACTTGGCATCAGTTCATCACGACATGAAACATGAATGTAAACAGACAATGACAGCATACATTTACAATAACACATTGCAAAGTCATATGAATTTCCAATTCATATTGTAACAAATTTAACAAAATAATTGTTCTTATTGCTCATGGTTTTGTATAAAAAAAGTATTACATATAATATGGAAATTAATATTTGTATGCCTATTATAAAGGAAATGCAAATGATATACCACATTCTAATAAAGTGCAATACTAAAAGTCTCAATATGCACATTAATCAGTGATATTGATACATTCAGGCTCAAAATATACATCTTTAAGTGACTCATTTGTGTTAGATGAAATGATATTCCTGTATTTAACTTCATTTAAACAATTTTAATCAACTTACTCCTGCAATAGAATTTTGTAACCCAATTGTCCATAAAGTAATTGTTCCAAAATAACAATAAACCTTATTATACATCCAAGCTCCTAGCCAAGAAATTAATCAATATATAATTTTGTTTTTCTCGTAAAGACGACGATCGCATTGGTCAATTAAGTATTTCTGGATCATCATCATTGATCCCAACAGAACCATGATCCTAAGCATACCCCAAGCTCCTGGCGAAGTTATTCATGGCCATTAAAGGGATAGTTGAGTTTTGGTAGAGAGGGAGCTAGACTACTTTTTTTGTTTGTGAGGTAATGAAAAACTGAGTGTAAAATTTGAAAGAGCATAATATTTAAATAATAAAATCATCTTTGTTTGATCAAAATCGGTTCAGAGACGGCTGAAATATCCATAAATATAACAATTTGTAATAAACCTGGGGCCCCAGGTTTATTAGAGAATTTTGAACCAGCCGTTAAAAATTCAAAAAAATGCTTCCTCTTTTCAAAAAAGTTACAAAATAGGTATTTAAATAGTTGTTAGTTATTTCTCTATCTAATCACTACTTCAACAAAGCATCACATGCACAATATTTCATTCAAAATGGTTGAAACCGATGAGTGTTTAGAGAGCGCCCTCTTACGTTTTAACGGCTCTTTTTGAATGATAACATGATCTTTACTACGTCATTTGTAATTTTGTGCCCTTTCTAGTTATAACTATTAGTTTGTAATGTAATGATGCAGGTTTTGGTCACTAAAATTCAGTTTCACCAAAACTGTACTCTCCTTACCAGAACTCAACTACCCCTTTAAAATGGCAAAGATCTTGAAGACAAGGGCTCCGTTGTAGAAAGAGATGCAATCGATTGTAAAGTTGCAATTAATTGTAAGTTCGATCATGTGACCAAATGTGCACATCTGATTGGTTCAAATGCGCACATTTTCTGAATTGCAATTAATTGCAACTTTGCAATCGATTGCATCTCTTTCTGCAGCGGACCCAAGGAGTGATCAAAATAATAATTTAAAAAGAGGCACAGTGGAAATCATTTAAGGTAACTCGATGGAGAGCATGCAGATGCTACCTACATTATCTTGTATAAATGTTCTGTACAATTACTGTCTCGCAATGGCAAAGTAATATTCACAAAAGAACCAATAAAGTTCCACCATCGTCCAAAAAAGACAGAGAAGGTGCATATCTGGTATGCCATATCTCGCAGAGGTGCATCCCCAAATATGCATTTTCAAAGGGAATATATGGATGCAAAGTCTTATGTTGAAGAGGTTCTGGAGAGAAGACCTATTCAAGAAGAGTACCTAAACTAAATTTCCCGAAAGACTGGCAAAGACAAAGGTGTTGATAAGAGGAGACGTCCCTTACACAAGTGTAAAGGATTACAAGAAAATGATAGGATACTTCCTATACAGCCGGATGAGTGGCAGCTTCCAAGCAGCCCTCGATCATTAATGAGTGACTACAGCTACTTAACATGAACAACGTCAATGTCGTAGCTGTAATGTGTGACGGAGCATCCGTTAACAAGACCTCCACAAGGCTGCTTGCATCAAACCTTCCACACCTCCAAGCTCAATTCCCCATCCATCAACAGATTACAGAAGAATTGCAAAATTGACAATCTGTCCGGAATTCGAACGTCCGTGTATACTTGGATATCAAGCCAGTTTGTAAAATCCTAGTGTGTTCTTTTTTCAGACATAAAGTTTAATGAAAATAATGTTATTCTTGGGAAAAATCAAAGAATGCATGGAAAAAATATTATTGCGTAACTAGTGTCAGGCATATATTTTTAGTACATTTACACATATCAAGCACATTGAATAAAATTGTCCTATCACGATCATTTCACCCACAGTTCAGCAGTGGGAGCAACCGCTCCGTGCGAGCATCGACTTTCACAGATGAAACTGTTGACACACTGTCGTCACACTTTGGTCGACACATCCGGCTGGCAGAGCGGCCAAAGATGTATGAGATCCAGCAGTTTCGCCACCGCACAAAGAAAATTGAAATGTTGCTCCGGTCCAAAACCGACCTGCAAATCAGAGATAAGATTGTAAATCTCGCAAAAATCAACGCAAATACTATGTAAATATTTTTTTGTTTTGATCGGCTCTATGGTGTTTTCGGAGGTGATCATTGAGGGTCTATGTTGAGATCTTGGGAAGTGGTCCAGAATAGTGCAGCTGGGTAGTGCGCCGTTGATGTTTGCAAAGGCTAGGTCTGGGTTAGTTGATGTGTTCCACAATTTAGTCTTGCAAAATCATAATTATTGTACATGTATGTTACAATTTACAAATGCAGATCAACTTAAATTGCAATAATAATAATAATAATTGCGATAATAATTGTTCATAATGTTGAATGGACAACTGTATTAAGTCTTTTGTAGCTAGGAGCTATTGTACCTTTTGGAATATTGAGATGTCGGTTTTGAGTACGCATAAATTACTGTTGTTTTGTAGAAATGTGTATGTCATTAATTTGATCACATGATGCCTTTCATTTGATTCACATGTTCCCGGCATGTCACTCACATAGATGTTGAAAAGCACCGGGGCCAAGACAGATCCTTGAGTGTATGCTAATTTAGCGCTATGGTTGATAACTACATGAACCAGAGCACTATAAAACCAATTACTCAATAATTATGTCAATAGTTGTTCATGATAAATTTTGGGAAAATGTTCTTAAACGTCATTGACTGTGGGGCAAGGGCCAATACTAGAATAAAAACAACTTTGGCTGAATGAGGACATTTCAAGAAGAAACATAACAAATTAATATCAAAATCAGAAATAAATTATACATCCCCGACGTGTGTCATAACATCAAATTACTCCGGAATCTTCTTTTATAAGATGTCACGCATATTTGATAGTCTGCTGGTAAAATATATCTTTTGTTACAAATATTGTTTTCCATCTTCATTTAAATAAAATGACTTACTTGGTGATTATGAGTAATGTGTAATTTGAAGTGGGAACGGTTTTAAATTGATTCATGCTTGATGTTATATACTTTGTAACCATGTGAAAAAAGAATTTCCATTAATAAATTTGGACAATGAAATCAAAATCAATCAAATCAATCAATCAAATAATGGATTATGGCATGATTTTATATATGAGTTGGAACGTCTTTCAACAAAGAGATGCAAACATCGGCTACACGAACTTGGGGGAGGGCCAACCCATCCCACGCATCAGACCCCCAGGCACAATTTCCTCTTCAGGAAGACCAGTGCAGTAGATCCCTGACGTGTGTCACAACATGAAGCTACTCAGAAATCAACTTGCTGATGAGATGTCACTCGTGTTTGATGGTCAGCTGGTTATGAAGTGGACTGGCCCCTATTTGGTGACTACTAAGTTGGCTGATGTGGTATACCATATTCAAAGAAGTGAGAAGGTCAAATCAAAGGTGGTACACATAGATAGACTGAAGAAATACAATGGTCCGGAACTAGATTCATGGCTAAGACGTACCTTCCCCCGACGTAATAGATCTGTGCCCAACAGATATCGAGACTAACGCCAAGGCCAATATTTTGTATTCTTTTCTCTCCAGACATGATGTTCCTCTGCGAAACGTGCCGCGCTGGGTTTACTGCAAGGTCAGCTTTAAACCGTCATGTACAAGCTGTACACGAAACACCACTAACAATGAAGTGCGAGCACTGCAAGTACGAACACATGAACACCACGTGTCTAAGAAGACATTACAGAATCACACACAAGATCCCAGCCGAAGATGTAAAGGCGTCAAAAGCGATATCGTACACCCCGGCATCGTTGGCTCACCTTGGAAAGGAGGAACAGGCAGCCAAAGCGAAAGCAATGACCATATTGGGCGGAAAACTGGCCGTAGAGAATAGGGAAAAGGAGAGGGCTGAACGAAGGAAGGAGAAGAAGGAAAGGACGCGACCAGCACCTTAAGAGTTGGAAGTCCAATCAACCACCAATCAAGCCGACCTTCAGTTCATTAAAGGCATTAGAGGAAGAACTCTCGCTTTCCTCGGACGAGGAACTGGACTACGAGGAATCCTTACCAGAGATCGTCACGGTAAAGAAGGCTCCGCGCATCAGAGCGAGATCGAAGTAGAGGTAGACACACCCGAGGTAGACACATGTCCCGAGGTAGACACATGTTCTGAGGTAGACACATGTCAATTTCCAGTATCATTTCAATAAAATAATTTTCTATGTCATATTTTATTTGATATTTAGATCCACAATACTTATTAATTCAATTAGACAGTGTACGAACTGTATTTTAATCATAATAAGGTATGGGTTGTAAATAATACCATGAAACATACACTTATAAAACTATTTGACTTTGGTTTATAATATTTGTATTACATTTGCGCGCAGTCTTTGGACTAATTTTGGAAGCGGGTCAACTGTGTGCAGACTACATTTGCACTTTTGACCTTGGAGCGAGTCAGGGCTATTTTACACAACTCGCGTATTCACGGTATGTATACACTCAGTGTATTATATGCGTGGGAATTTTGCCCCAATTTTTATTTGTAAACATAAACATTAGCGTATTTTCGTGAACTTTGATAAAAGATTAAAGATACCAAAATATAATTATTGAACTGTTATTTCGTCAGTGAGTGTGACATTTCATTGTATATTAAAATGGTATAGTACCAATCAAACAAGCCAAGAGATAATAAACAAACATGGCCAACAGTTGGTCGAACGAGCGGTGGGATTAGCATTTTCCCGCATCAAAAATTTGTAATTTTTGTAAATCTTTGTATTTACGTTATAACGTTGTGTGGTTTATTTTTGCATATGGATGCTTGTACATTGTAAGTCTTACGTTACAATATATTTGAGAATTGTACATCCCTTATATTGAGATTGACCAGCTGGCTGCAACTGCTGTGCACAACGTAAAGGGTTCTACTCTTAGTCTTAACCCCTTTTTTTCAAATACATTTTTTCCTCACTGATCTTAAATTAATTTTCATATGACTGTACTTAAAATTGTCTTTATTCTTATTCTCATTTCTTTGAAGACCACCAAATGATTCTGAAGTACGACAGCAATGGACCACTGCACTGTTACTGCGGAACACGTCCGCTGCCAGCAGATTTGAAGTCTGTTCAAGACACTTCAAGGAGGAAGATTACCTCTACCTAGGGATGCTGTGCCTAGTCTCTATCTTGAGCATGAGGTAAGTGGGAAACTATGTTTATCTTGAAATATACTCTAGAATTTATTCTTTTTTCTTGGTCTAAAATTTAAAAAAAAATTGTTTCATACAAATATTTCTATTTTTTTTTGTAAATGCGGAAGTTGAGATTATCATTTTCAATTTCTTACGTTTAAATAAAGATATTAAAAGTAATTACTTTTACACAAATGCATAAGAAATGTTCTGTTTCCAACATTTAATATAAATTAGAGTAACCTTTATTTGATCATCAGTATTAAAACATTTTGAGATTTGTGATGTCCATAGTTGTTTGCCCCTAAAGTTAACCTATTGGTGACGGGTGACCTCCCTACGGAAGTGAAGTGAAGCAAGTTGGCAAGTTGGTAACATAATGCATGCTACCTAACTTTAGCACACATTCCATCTTTTGTAGCTTACAGTGCATCATTATGGAGACAATGCTTGAACAAATAGTGGTCCAGCTTGGAAATAGCATTGTTAATACATCGCTCAGCACATCGTTCTAGTACTTGTACAAATAAGGATAAGTTAGGAGACCAAGGTAAAGATAAACTAAAGAAGTCAAGGTATCCAAAGATTCACGAAATTGGTCAAGATGAGATGGATTGCCCGATCCCTTCATGTACATCCAGCGATAGTGAGGAGGAAGATGATAGTGAATGTGAATCTGAACATTCTATTAAACTTGATAGTCAAGTAGGTGCCTTTAAGGATACGGAAACGGTAGGCTTAGATAAAAGTACATTAGGAAAGCATGGGAATGATGACAGCACAGATCTAGGGTTAGATGATATTAGTCATAAGGCTAATGATAGTGACTCAAGTGATGATGTAAAGGGAAATGGGGAAACCACTCCTATGGATATGGATAAGGAAACAGTAGGCATATATAGTGTAGTATACTACTGGATGTAGCAATGGAGGAAGGACAAGTAAGAGAAAGAGGGAAGAACTGGCAAAATGTGGAGAGGTTCAACCTTGTGGACCTTGTTGAGAAGAAAATTGACATTCTTCATTGCAAGAAGGCTGACAAACACAGCAAGGCAGCCAAGACTCATGCCTGGGAGGACATAAAGAGAGACTTTGCTACACAGTATGGCAATAAGTGGTCATTGACCCAGATTAAAGACCAGTGGAAGAGGTTGAGGGTAGCGGCAAAGAAAGAGTATGCAGAGCACCAGCGGGTGCTGAGGGGCACTGGTGGGGGTCCACCGTCAGAGCCTCTCTCCAACATCAAAACCTCCATTAGCCTGGAAGGATTTCAAGAGGGACTTTTCAACACGGTTCAGAGACAAGTGGTTGTTGACCTAGATAAAAGAGCAATGGAAGCGAATACGGGCAACGGCAAAGAAAGTATACGCAGAGCACCAGTGGGTGCTGAGGGGCACTGGTGGGGGTCCACCTCCAGAGCCTCTCTCCAACATCACAACCTCCATCCACAAGATGTGTCCTATGGACTTTGTACAAATCCGCTGTCCATTCTGTTGCAGGCTTACAACTGAAAAGAAAAATATTTTACTCGCCAGGATTGTGAGTTTATTAGGAGCATGACCACACTTAGGCCATGAAAAATAAATTGTTGGATTGGCGTAACCCGCCCGACCCTAGAGGTTTTTATCCGATTGCGATTACGATCAATATCGTTAAGTTATCAAAGCGGAAAAATCGCTATCGCCGGAGTATCGCGCTGCATTTGCAATCGATATATTTGCTGCGCTGAAAACCCGGAAGTGTTGCGATATTGCTTTTTCCCCGCGAAAATACTGTACAGTATAGATGCGTGTAAACTTTTATTTGCCATGGCATAGCGCATATGCACACTGTACATGTTGTTTCGCCGTTGATATAGCTATGCATGGTCGGAAACATGGCGGCGTATACCGTGAAGGTTACGGGGGTGATCAAAGGGAAAACTAAACCTCTTTTCAGTGTCCTCAGAAGGTTCGATTTGGATGCTGTCATCGGAGATTTAACTAAAGAAATCGCTGACAATTGTGAACCTGGACATGCCTTTTTAGTTGAAACAGTCAAAGCGTCTAGGGAAGACACTGGGCCCTTTTCAGAAATACTACTGAGTGAAACTGTGTCCATACTGCAGGACATGCAGTACCGATGTATGGTGGCGATAAGTGAGTTAAGTGATTAAGTGAGTTTGTATGTGTATGTGTTTGTGTGTATGTTTGTGTGTATGTTTGTGTGTTTCAGTGTCTGCGTGTGTGTGTTTGTGTGTATTTCTGCGAATCCTGCGGGGAAAAAAAAAGAAAAAAAAAAGAAAAAAAAAACCACCTACCTACCAACCCTAATTTTTGGTAGCCCGTTACTCCAATCCAACATTTTTTTGGGGGGGCCTTAGTTTGATGCAAGACAAACGAGAAAGTGTTAATAAAACATATGTTTGCATGTTTAGTAAGAACTGAGAAGAAAATCAGGACAGATATTTTGGCTTTGTGTGTGACCCCAACTACAACATGGTGGCAGCGGAAACACAAGGACGCCTCTAGGCTGTTTTTATCGCGAACAGTTGCTTAAATTGACTATAATTTTGGTTTTGTTTAACGGTTACGCTTAATTGATACACTCATGCTAGTGTTAATAAAACATGGTATGTTTGCATGTTTAGTTTGATTCTCCCCTCTCACCATCCTTTTGTTAAGACAAGGGAGATGTTGTGGTATTGCATTTATGACAGAACTATGTTACACGCGCAGGCTTACAGTGTTAAGCGCAGAGTGCGAAGGGATTTTGATTAAACCACTGAACCTGAGAATGCATATCGATACGTGTCTCCAGAATACTTCCTTATAATGTCAGCGTCTATGTTTAGTGTGTGTGACCCCAACTACAACACATTCAACTATGATAGTCGAATTTGGTAACGAGACGATTTACTCGTGTCTTGGCCTCATTTATCAATTTCAGCAAGGGGAACATGAAAATGATGAAGGAACACGCAAATAGTAGTATGTATAGAGATGCAACCTGTAAATATGCTGCCTGGAGGTCCAAACAGAAGTCAATCGCGGAACAACTCAATGAAAAATGCTCAGAGAACATCAGACAAAACCGAGAGCATCTAAACACAATTTGCCGTACGATCGCCCTTTTTGGGCAGACAGGAGCTACAGCTCCGTGGTCATCTAAATCGAGAAAGAGAGGGCTCTTCAAACAGGGGAAATTTCCTGGAGCTATAACTCCACCTAACCAGACATCTGAATCCAAATGTACGTCACCGTTCTAGGGAGATGCACAAGATGGGATCAACAGTATACTGTTGTTAAATGGCGGTGGAGGGTATAGCACGGAATATTACATCCCGAGGGATTTTAAATGCTATTGAGGGAAGAGTAAATAAGTCCCGAAATAGCATTTGAAATCCCGAGGGTAGGAATATTCCGTGATTTTCCCTGACAACAAATTGAACAACTGTTTTATCATCTGACTGTCAAACACAGGGGTGTAATATTGCCATGGTATATCCAAAAATATAACACCGCAGCGGCATGAACATAACTGTAGTCATGTGATAATGTGTTTTAGTTTATCTATATGGTTGAAGATAGGAAGAAAAATATTCTAACCATGTAATATCATGAAATGCAAAATTTGAAGTCCAGATGAATATTAAATTATTTGAAAACTCATCACCATACTAGCATAAGTGTTCATGGGTCTGCATACGAAGACTACGGCTATTGTATAGGATACGTATGTGTCTTTGTGACTCTATAGACTCCGGACGTACGTGTGTATAGAGTTGGCGCACTCGCAGACAATTGGCGTATACGAAACCATGAGTTCCGCAAGTGTTGGTGATTAATCGTATTGTTTATGAATTACACAACCCTTTGCAAAGTGTTGTACATTTATTTAGTATCAAACACTGATACAAAAACATATAAGATTGTGTTGTCCTTTGCACGGTGGTCCCCTTTAAGCCGCCTTGCTCAGTCACTCTCGCTTCAGCAACCATTCAGTTTTCCTCGTCATCATCAGCATCGTCGTCCTCACTAGACGTGACATCAGGGTCGTCACGTTGGCTCTCACACTTAGGACAGGTGCAGGTGAACAGGTAGTTCTCCCTAGAACACAAGCAAATTAAAGATACAATTGAGCATTGGTTCTCCTAGTTCTCCCTATAACACAAGCAAATTAAAGATACAATTGAGCAGTGGTTTCTTCTAGTTGATTGCTGATGTTGGTTAGGGTTTAGGGTTAGGGACTCGCATGCAAACACCATTTGTTTAAATGCAGTTTGTGAACAATTTGTAATTTTTCTACTAATTCCCAACAATACAACATGTCCCAAAATGAATTACAACGGGACTTTCTGCAACGATAACTTTAAAGATAGTAGATCAATCAGAATGATATTTCAGGGTATGAAACTATAACTTATTACCTACATCTTGCAGAAAACCCTATTCGATTTGCTTCAGTGGTCATGGAGAATGAGGATCTTTTGTCAATCATGTCAGATGTCCCTTCCCTCCAGGTTTTGTAATGTAAGGAGACGTGTTGTCCATTGTGTTCACACATTATGAACGAAAAATGGACACATGACATGATTGACAAAAGATCCTCATTCTCCATGACCACTGAAGCAAATCGAATAGGGTTTTCTGCAAGATGTAGGTAATAAGTTATAGTTTCATACCCTGAAATATCATTCTGATTGATCTACTATTTTAAAGTTATTGTTGCAGAAAGTCCCGTTGTAATTAATTTTGGGACATGTTGTATAGTAACTTGTAGACTACCGACGTACCATCGTGCCACAACACTTCTATCTGGGATTCTCATTTCTAATGGCGGTTCCGGCCAATAAAATTGTTCATTATAAAATTGTCGGTAGCCTGCAAAATAATAACCCAGTGAGACATAAATTTCGTGCTCACTTAGTTTTAGGACAGTATTCTCATTCAAACTGGGAAACCCAGCCTCCACTACTGCTCTTTCAGGGAATATACACTTATTATCAAGTCTTATCCCATGACTTTCCGTGCAAAAATCCATGACTTTTCACAAGGGTACGTATAAACAAGGTTCTTCCGACTTCTTTCAGTACTTTTTGTAACAAAATATGTTTTAATTAACATCTTCATTTGCAAACATTCACTGCAGTGCTGAAGAAGATGGAGATAAAATATAATATTTCATGACTTTTCATGACCTATGATATAATTTTACAATTTCCTTGACTTTCAAGGCCTGGAAAACAACAAAGTAGACAAATTCCACAACTTTCAATCTTTTCCAGGCCCTGCATGAACCCTGGACTTACTTGAGCTCCTTCTGGCGGGAATGTCTGCTCCTCTCCCTACTGCACTCATCCAAGTAACTGATCAGGATCTCCTGCCAAACACAAAGGGAATGTGACAGTATTCAGTTGTTAACTGGTGGTGGAGAGAATAGCACGGAATGTTCCACTCCGAGGGATTTTAAATGCTATTGAGGGAAGAGTAAATAAAACTTATGTTCTTCACGAAATAGCATTTTAAATCCCGAGGGGAACATTCCATGATTTTCCCGACAGCAAAGTTAACAACTGTTTTATCATCTGAATAGGCCGGTTAACAGTGCCATGTAACAGTTAAAAAATGTTACATGGCAGCTGATGAACTGTATTTTACTAAGTCCGGTGATGAAATGCAATGAAATGCAGTAAGGCTATATTTACACTGGAACCTATCAATTGTTTTACAAAATATGGCTCATAACTTTGCACTGGATTAATATTTCAACTTTATTTATTTTGCAATAATTATAAAGAGCAAAAGTTTATCTCGTTAGTTATGTAAACATTTCCATTTTGCCTCTGGGACCAATTTTTATTTTTAGAAGCCCATAACTGCAAAACATAATTACCAACAAGTGGTGAGTTTTGCTATAGTCAGTCACAAGTATATATTGTTTGCATTTCGGAACAAATCAACAAATCTGTTTCTATAAAATATTGTGACTCAGAGGGATAGAAAGTGACATGGAAACAAATCAAATGTATTTTTCAGGGGCTACTTTTCAAACCTGCCACCATGAAAAGAGAACTCTAAAATTTGTTTTGCATTGAACTCTATACAAAATTACAGGGGCTCTTCTATAATTTCAGGGGCTTTTGGGGGGGGGGGCATTTCGGGGGCTAAATTTCCCCGAGCCCCAGTGTATATTTTTCACTGACAAGTGACAATTTTGTTTTAAATGCTGATGACATGCCTACCTCTCCTTCTGCTATGTCAGTGAGAGCCACCAGACTCAGTGTCGAGTTGTTGTGAACGAAGCGTCTAAACAATTAATTCTGCATTTATTCATTGTTTGAATTTAGCAACAGATCAATAGACCTGTTTCTACAGTTTTTAAAAATGCTGACATGCCTACCTCTCCTTCTGCTATGTCAGTGAGAGCCACCAGACCCAGTGTCGAGTTGTTGTGAACGAAGCGTCTAAACAATTAATTCTGCATTTATTCATTGTTTGAATTTAGCAACAGATCAATAGACCTGTTTCTACAGTTTTTAAAAGCTGATGACAGGCCTACCTCTCCTTCTGCTATGTCAGTGAGAGCCACCAGACTCAGTGTGGAGTTGTTGTGAACGAATTGGATCTCGGCGTTTGGCACACAGCTGTGATTACCTGCAACAAGGAGGACAATCAACATAATCAAATCAAATAAGATTTCATAGATCGGTGCTAAGTAGGTTAACTTTGGTTAGCATGTTGCTATTTGTTAGCTCCATTTATCAATCTATCACATTTTCATAAATGTATGTATGTGTTTATATCAAACTGAATTGTGAATATTGAATTGATTAATTGACAAATTGAGAAATTTTTGTCCGTAAGCTTAGTCTATTCATATCATATATTTAAAATATACTAATATAAACATTGAAATGTAAAAATGTAAAATAAATATAATACAAAGGAAACTTACAGCAACTTTGCAGGCTATATAGAGCTGATCCTTCACAATTCAAGAAATGTCCAGATTCTGTAATAGATAGGGTAAAGAAAGCTTTGGTGAAATAGAGAACGATATTAGAGATATATGAACTTAAGATCAATTTTGTTTAACATTTTTAAATTTAGGTAAAATAAACATACATAAAACAACATCTTCCACTGTACATTTTACAGAAAAAATATAGTTATTCCAATAATCTTTAAATCAGGAAGCTGCAGATTATTGAATACAAAGTAGCTAATGTATATATCTAAAGGTTGTATGAATTTGTCTTTTCAATAAAGTGTGACAGATATCACTTATTCTAGCAAATAGAACATTTATCAGCCAGTTAACATTATTATTATTATTTAATAGGCATTCCATTCAAATACAAATATAAGATGGACATTGTTGTTCCATTCCAATAAAAAAAATATTTAAAAACACCCCTGGTGAGCCTCAAGTTGCCTGGCGGGAAAAAAGAAATCCTAAATTTTGGTAACCTGTAGGTCTTTCTTGCCGACATCACTTTTAAAAATGAAAAAAATAGCAAAAAATTCACTACACTGTCTCAAGAGACTTGAATAAAGCCATCATCAGAGCTAACTACATTGAAATTCAACAATCAGGAAGATTTAGGGAAATTTCATCAGAAATCAGGAAGATATCTATAAAATAATCAAACAATCTAATTACAATAATTTGTTTTGATAATCAGGACAGATTGGTTATCCGACGCAGTAATCTTGGTCTATTTTTACAGGAATTATTCTGCGAAATCAGGAAGACTTGGCAGCTCTGCATCATATTTACCTCTCTCCATATCCGCATAGAGCTGGTCAATGAGCTTGTCTACCTTCTCTCTCTCCTCTGGCTCCAGATCCAGGTCATCACAGTTGTGCACATATACACTCAGGGAACTAGAGAACAACACAAATAATAATAATAGGATGTACTGTTATGCTTACTGAGACATTAACATATATCCTAGGCAACCAGTAAACAAATGTACCTCTCCATATCCGCATAGAACTGGTCAATGAGCTTGTCTACTTTCTCTCTCTCCTCTGACTCCAGATCCAGGTCATCACAGTTGTGCACATACACACTCAGCGAACTAGAGAACAACACAAATAATAATAATATGATGTATTGCAATGCTAGAAATAACACCTTTTGCCTCAAAACAAGATTTTTACACTCTAGTGGCCCAAAACCTAAATCTGGTGGGCCCAAACAAAGAAAAAACATTACAAATTCTGTTATATTTGGTTGTCCATTTGGGCCAGTGGAATATAACATCTATTAATGTTGGTGGCCAGAAGCAATTAAGCAATTAAAGCAAATCATCCTAAACGAGTTTAGGTTTAAATGGCAAGTAAAATTTTGGTAGTTGCCCAAGTCAAATTTGTTGGTGGTCTTGGTCCAATTGTCCATTGCTTAGTTCGGAAAGCCCTGATACATGTACATGAATGCATGTGAAATGTTGAATCTTACCTAGAACCCACACCTTGGCCGTTCATTCCTATTAGAGCAAAGAGAGAGCGAAGTCCCTCAGCAGTAAACCACTGTAGAAAGAGCAGAATTATATGAACAGTCAAAAGACCATGTGAGGGAAACATGGAAAATGACAATAAAAAAGTAGGTAATCATTTATACAAGACAGTCATTTACATAATTATATTGCACAACTGGATCCTAGGGAGTCCTAAGATTACCTTAGTCTTAGATTACTGACCTTTATAAACAGGTTGCCTTTATATACAGGTGGTTGGTAGAGCAGATTCGACAGTTTATATAGTTCCTTTAAAAATAGTGACTCCATATGAGCTAGATTCTAAAACAGCATGATAATCTACGAACGGTTCACCTATAGAGTGAACAAAGTCTAAACCGATAAAAAAGTGGAAATTTCAAGAATCAAAAGTGAATCCCTTTAATAATTATGCATAATACAGGGCTCGACACCAGCACTTGCCCGGGGCAAGTAAAATTGGTGCCCGGGGCAAGTAAAATTGGTGTCGGGCAAGTAAAATTGCATAAATTGTCTAGTTTGCTTGCCTGATCGGGCAACTACAGTAGTTTTTCAAATTTGAGAGAAAAATATAATTTCATACATGTAAATCTCATCTAAAAGTGCCAGGGCAAGTAAAACTTGAAAAGTTATGATTTTACTTGCCCAAACGGGCCAGTAGAGGAAAAAGTTGGTGTGGAGGCTTGCATAATATCTACTTTAAATTTAATTAGCTTACTTGAGCAACCGATTCTTCATACAATGCGTTGAGTAGAAGTGGCTGAAGAGCTTCAAACTGACTCTGCATGACAGAAAGGGAGAAAAGTACTATAACAAAGGGTACTATGAAATATATATAAATTAAATACACACAAAACTGAGCAAGGAAAATTGTGCAGGAGCAATGAAACTGGCTTCTGGAAATAACCACCAAAGGGTCTTTGTGGCTCAATGGTAAGAGAATTAGTCTAGCAATCCAGAGGTCAGTCTCTGGTTCGATTCCCGGCAAAGCCCAATTTTCTTTTTTTATCTAATATCAAACATTGGGCTTCAGCGGGACTCAAACCTGGAACCTAGCCCATTTCATAAAACACTGGCAATTGCTGTAAGTGTCCAATTATTGTAACTATTTGGTCAACAGCCAATCAACATGGAGCATTACAGCTGTTGCCATGGTAGTTACAATAATTGGACCATTTTTATGAAATGGGCTACTGTATCCGCCTAAATACAAAACTCTTTGCTCATATTTCATAGATTTATCTTTAAAATTATTGTAAACATGATCAGTCTTTGTCACAGTTAAAGATTGCAATAAACAGAACTATAACATGGCATCCTGAACAAACAAAATTCTGAATGCACAATATGTATAGCATAATACATAAAATAGATACTAATGTACAACTATCAGACAAATCTTTTTCTTCACATCTATGCACATCAAACAATAACAATGTATGTCATTATCATCCTAGATATTTTCTTATACTGGTATTTTCTCTCTCATAGATTATATTCAAATTAATTGTAAATATATCTAGAGTTGAACATATGAAGGGACTAGGGAGTAACATTTCAAAAGACAACTACATGTACCTACCTCAAACTGTTTTCCCAACAGTTTGTGGGAGAGTGCCATCTCTTCATTCTGCGGTGCTTGACAGAACTGCTGGAATCTGCCAATCACTTCTTCTTTACACTTTGCCTGTTCAAACAATAAATAAAGACACAATGTCAATGAAAGATTGTGTCTCGATCAAGTCACTTATTCAACATTCTAAAAATGCAAATTCCTTTGTGGTTTTGAGTGTGCTTCATTATTGAGATGATAATTTCAAATAATAGATGAATAGTGATGATAACAACAATTAAATCAAAGCTTACTTTGGACAGAGTAGCTGAAATATAACATCTCTTATGGAAACCCTTGATATGAATTGCACTTTAATTTAACTCCTTGAGTGCCAAGCTCGCATTTTTGCAAGTTACAAAACACACAAATGCCATAGAGCATTAAAATCCCTGGCACGTTAAGAGTTAATAAGCTGTTGAATGCCTACGTAACTCAATAATTTATAAATGTTACATAAAAAAGGTAAAGACAGGTCACAACACTGATAAAGGCTGTACATGAAAGCCACAAATTTTTTAGAGACAAATATTTGTATCATTATCAATAGCTTAATTATAGTTCTTCTCATAAAATGTGACCGGCTATAGCAAAACCCTGCACTTGTCGGTAAAAATCAAAATGTAGATTTTTATACCATTAGAAAGGCCTTATCACAAGCCTTGATTTGATGCTTTGTTCTAACAAATTAGTAAATAATTGCTAAGATATGATTGTTTAAATCATAGGTCTTTTACACACATTATGTGAACTTAAAATGCCCATTTCTTCAAAACATGAATTACAGGGTTTTGCTATAGCCGGTCACAAATATTGATACAGATGACCTTTTATGCTAATAAAGTGTGACATCTGGCAATAACCCGTTGACACCACATCTCCCGCATGTCATAAATAATGGAGGGTGACAGTCTGACAGAACAATCATCATGTTGATAGTGGTTGCTAAGGTAACTTGCTGATTGGTCTACAGCCATTTGGTCTACTAGAAAATTATAAATTTGAGGGCTTATGATTATAATTGTGGACGTGGTGTGGCAAGATCGGTAGAGAGCGCGCTTTCTGATCTCGAGATCCCGAGTTCGAACCCTGCCCACTCCGTTTGTCCTTCAGCAAGACAATTAATCCACATTGCTGCTCTCTACCCAGGAGTATAAATGGGTACTTGGTCGGGTGTTAATTAGCCTTCAGCGCCCGTTGGGCAGCTTGAGCTAGTATGCTCCCCTGGGAGTTGAGATGGTGCAACAATATAATTGTGTGGGTTTGAACTGTACCTGATGACCAAGGGTAATAATGTCCCTCTGAATAGGGCACCTAGATACATGGCGCTCTATAAATGCTATATATTATTATGGTTAGGGGTGTGGATTAGGGTTAGGGTTAGGTTTTGGGTTAGGGATCGTGATTTGAGTTGGGGATATTGAAGTTAAAGGCATCAGGTAGTAGACCAAATGAGTTGTATACCAAGCGAACATAAACCGTTGCTAATATGGAAGAAGAATACTTGCCTGCTTGACGGTGGCAATCATTTTAGCAATCAGCATGATACTCGTCGTCTCCGGGGGGTAGTGCATTGTCCTAAGAGCAGAAGAAAGGATCGGTTGTAAAAATAGGTAAGATATTCTTTGATCACATTACTCTTGACGTTTTGCTTTGAGTATGACTATAGCCATCTGTAAGAGCTTAGAAGGTTTTCAACTATTTTGTTTTCTTCAACTGGAAAAAATGGTAAAAGAGGAATAAGGGGAATATAACCTTGAATGAAAGTAAATAATGTTTTTTGTTTTAATATCTAAATCTAACACAGCTTTATTGATACCCTCAAGGAATATGATTTAATTTGATAATAATCAATGAACTCATATTTAAAACAAGTACCGGTAATATATTTGTTTCTTATGATTACATTTGACAATTTGTTAACATGATGACACATAAAGGAGAGGAAGGGATTCAAAAATACTGAATGGGTGAAAGGGAGGAACAGTAAGAAAATGAAGAAGAGATAGTTGATTGTGGTCACTACCCAGGAAGAAGAGGGTAACATTTGAGAAAACACATTAGACAATCTAGAGGGAGGGAGCAAAAAAACAAAGAATGAAGAACTTACTTCCAAACTTCCTGCAATATGACGAGCGGGTGATCTGGACCAGGAGGGTATTGGGTGAGGCACAGCACTCGGTGGTACTGATTCAGGGCCAGATCTCTGCATTCAGCGCTGCAGTACAGAGCCTGTGATAAAGAGTTAGAGAGAAGGCAGAAGCATAATACACGCATGCATGAAATTTATAAATTATCTTTTAAAAATCTCCCCCCCCCCCCCCCCCCCTTGATCTCTCAATTGTTTCCTTTTCTTTCTGCAGTGATCTGGATTCTGGATCAGGAGGATATTGGGTGAGGCACAGCACTCGGTGGTACTGATGCAGGGCCAGATCTCTGCATTCAGCGCTGCAGTACAGAGCCTGTGATAGCGTAGAAGAGAGAGAGCACAAATGTTACGTCTTTGTATTAATAGTGAAAGGGATCTAGTAACATCCTTACTTAGAACTCTAGCAGTTCTTATATACCTTGTTACCTCCGCCAATGAGGTTATGTTTTTGGTCCCGTTTGTCTTTTGTTCGTCACCAGTCTACTGCGCACAATTTCACAGATATCTCAACCAATTTTTCGTAGAAACTTTGTGTTCATCTAGAATAGAACCCATTAAATTTTCAAGGTCAAAAGTCAAAGGGCAAGGATTTCATAACATTTGAGTGTTGGGCGGAGGTATGCACTTACCAACAGAAGCATGGAACGTATGTAATCTTTCGGTTTTCTGTGTTCATTATTTGTTATAAAAAATATTTAAGAATGAAGTGTTGAGATTTGAAAGTCTCACTTGGAGACTTACATGTAATTGTGTACAAAGTTAGTGCAATGAGTTAACAAATATCCCTTTGCATTTTCGCTTATTCCTCGTTCATATGACATTCATTTACCATAGAACATCGGCCTCTTTGTGTACAACAGGATTACAAACCTTAATAATTTGCCAAAAAGTGTGTAAAATATTGTAGATGTGCTCTCCATGACAAGATTAGAATACAGAAAAGTAGGGGGTGTTTCACAAAGATCCCAAGTTGAACTTCACTCTAAGTTGGACTTAAAAATTATGGAAAGCCATTTGCTTCTATGCATTTTTTAAAAAATAATGTTCCTTTAAAAGGCATAAAATGCTGATTCAAATCATAGCAATATGTCTATTATCAAGGAGATGTTATGTTATTGATGTAACATTTATGAAAAGTCTAAAATACTTGCATTTTTTTGCTTTTTAATATATTTTGTTCCAATGCTACAAATGGATTACCATACTTTTAAGGTCCAACTTAGAGTTTAAGTTCAACTTAGGATCTTTGTGTAACACCCCCTAGGATTTGTATAGACTAGCTAGAAGACAGAAATGTGAGATTTGTATATATCTGCACCTTACACTGTGGACAATGGACGTGCCTCTGCTTCTCCACCCGGCAGCATTCTGGGTGGGGCAGCACGAGAGACGCGTTGCCCGATAGTCTGCGTGACATCTCCTCCGCACTCTCCAGTGACCTTTGGAATAGGAAAGATAATGAACAAATTTAATTAATTGAAAAGAAAAGAAAACTCATCAAAACTGCTCTTGGGGGACCACTCGAGAGTTATAAAAGGTACCTTTTAGGGGCTCCTCTGGTATACATGTCGAGCTCATCCCGTACTAAGATATAGCAGTCTGAAATCACTTTTAATTATAATGCAGATCTATGATAAAGTACAGCAAATCTTTTATGATTATTTGAGGGTTCTTAATTGAACAAATTATGGTGTGTGTGTGTGTGTATATGTACTTGGTAGTTTAATCCTCCATCTAGTTGTTTTTAACTGTGTGTGGGGTGGGGGGGGGGGGGGGGGGGGGTAAAGTGCCCCAAACCTTCATTTGTACCCTTTTCACTGGGGACCACGGGTCACTGTTTTTAAAGTTTGCCATAATGTAAATGGAAAGATTATGCCCCTATTCTGCACCCATTCAGGTGGTTGTTATAGACAAGTTTGACTAACTGTTCAGCTAATTTAATGTTGTGTCAAACCACTAAATAGCCTACTTGTATTGATTGATTAGGTTTGAACATGGTCAAAACTACTAAAGACCATTTATTAAAATATCAATACATTTTTACTGTAATTTTATCAAAATCTTGTCAACATTTCAACCTAGGCTGTGGATTTTGAAAGGAGACTGACCTCATGCAAAACTCGCAGGCGGCATAGCGGTAGACCTCATTCCACAGGAACTGTGCACACACCAGGGGAGACTCTTCCAGGAGGGTTTCACCAGCTGCAAAGGCTCTCTCCGTGAATAATCCTCTCCCCTGTTTGTTAGAATTTAGAAATAGGTTTTTAGGAATTGAAACAGCACTTTCACAAATCATTAACAAATATTGTCATTATTACATGGAGAAAACAAAATAAGTCCTAATTCTGTGTTAAAATAGATGTCTGCTGTAGCCAACTATAATCAGATGTACAACAAAAAAAATTGTGATTTTACTCTTTTGATATATTCTTCAGTATTCTTCTTATCTGCCTTATTCATTTTCAATTCTTAATTAAGAATTGATTCTTGTGGGAAGTATCTAAACCGAACACAAAAAGTAAATACCCCCCTAAACAACAGCTCATAATTTCATAACCAAGAATCGTTTCAAAGCAAAACCGAACACAAAAAGTAAATACCCCCCTAAACAACAGCTCATAATTTCATAACCAAGAATCGTTTCAAAGATTTTGTTTCGCCAAAATATTTATAAGGTAGTTAGGAAAACAATATGTAAAAATGAGAGGTAACCATTAATCCATGCTTGAGTATATAAGCACACATTTAAGAGAAAATAGTTATATTTCAAAATTTGCAAAAGTAATATTATTATTGCAGTTTATTGAGTATTGAGAAATTTCTAATTGCACCGTTTTCACCACATGTGTCATTAAAAAATCAAAATGGATGGAATTTCAATAAGCATTGTTTCACTTTCATAAACCATTTTTATGTATGCAATCAGCCACATGTGCTGTTTCAAAACAATGTACATGCATGCGCAAGTTCTTGTGACTTTTGAAAGTGGGTCATTTTGTCTTTAATACAATACTTTAAGACAATAGAATCCCGGGCGATTTGTTCGCCCTAGACAAAAGGTAGTCTGTGTATGCAGACCCATGAATGCATGCTTTAGTATGGTGATGCGCTTTCCAATTATTCAACATTTTTCTGGAAACATATTTTTCTGAACTTGTTGGTGGAATGAACTACTAAAGATGCTACCCTTCATTTATATGAATATTTTTGGGTGGTGGTAGCCTACTCAGCAACCCACCCAGGCCAGGCCCAGGCTAATAAAAGTAAGCCTAGCTGGCAGCCTAGCCTAGGGCTAGCCCATGACTAGTATTAGGCTTAGTGAGGCCAGATAGCAGTACCAAGTTTAGCCCAACATAAGCAGCTTACGTTGGAGATCCAAAGTTGGGCCCGTGTCATTCTCGCAAAGTTGGGCCAATGTTGTGCCCAACCATACCCCAACATTGTAGATTGGGCTAAAAACACCTATTTGGGAAAACTATAAAAAGAAGGCAATATAAGCAAGTATAGGTTCACTCAGTCATATTTGCAGTCTTGCTTACATGTACAGGGTGTCTCAAAATGAATGGTACAGTTGCAAAATATTTTCTTTAGGTATGAAGGTAATTTGAAAACATGTATATTTGGTGTCATATTAAAGACAAATAATCAGGCTTCCGGATTAATTTTATTTCAGTTTAATTGGATGTATCAGTCTTGAGATATGGTCATTTGTTTGCAAACATGTCAGGTCCACTTTGTGCCAATTTACGAGCTGTGCATTAAACGACTTACCAACATGCAATTAGTTTTAGAGCAAAAATGTAGCAGGTAATAAGCCATTATTAAATTGGCTAAATATGGTGCTTAACTGTGTTGTTACCAATGTCTGAATTACATTTAAGTAGATTTCACGCCTTTTGTTCGATCAACAGAGGCTTTACAAAATCTTCAACGATTCGTCTACTGAAGTAGTGTTTGAGCATGAATGAGTATTATTACAATGCGAGCCTTTGCTACACTTTAAAATCAGCTATCCCTTGAGTAAACTAAATTTATGGTCTCAATATTCGAATGCAAAGCCTAACAAATGTATACAATCAATGATGGACAACAGTAACAAGGCAAACACCTTCAGCTGTACGATACCATTCGGAACTGGCAAAAGTGATGGTAATATGAGGCGATCATAATCTTGAAGCAAGGTAAATTTGAAAGAACTCTTTACAGAAAACTTGATTTTTAGGGAGATTGTACCATTTTAACCACTGTTAACCCTTTCAGCGTCAGCAGTGACAAATATAATTAAACTCTAGCCATAATTACATCGTTATAAATATAATATCATAAGTTTTGATGAGAAGTCCAAATGTGTGCAACGCATGTCCAACGCCATTTTCAGTGCAAATATGCAAATCGGCACAATTGGGTTTTGTATTTGTTTATACAATCAGATATAATTTGAGATCCACTGAATGTAAATATGTCATTCAAAGAGCATCTAAAAGTACAACTCTTCCTCTGTAATATGGTACCAAATTATTTCAAATATTATTATATCATCATATTTTAATAATTTTGTTCCTGACTGTACCATTCTTTTTGAGACACCCTGTATAATAAGAGGATACATGTCCCGACTCCAATAATTTGAAGGAAAAAATAGAGCACACCCCCTGATCCCCCCCCCCCCCCCCCCCCAAAAAAAAAAAAAAAAACGCTGATATGTGCACCCCTCGAGTGTGGCTAATTTGTGCCATTATATACTGAAACATCACTTCTTTTTTTTTATGGCAAAAAGTTAGAATAATTTATAATGTTGATCGGATTGCTGTTACTGGTTGGTTTCAGGTCACATTTCAACATTGGCCCAACATCATCCAGTCAACCAAGGGCGCAAGGCTATATAAAACAGCACTCGTCAAAAAAGTGGAAGTTGGCCCAATGTCATCCATCAGCCAATTACCAATATATATAACAGCACTCACCATAACCAAAAGTTTGGCCCAACGTCATCAAACCACCTATACAGAAATATGGTAGTTGGCCCTACATCATCCAGCCAACCAATACAACATCACCAAATTATGGTAATTCAACCAATTATGTCATCCAGCCAACCAATGTTAATGCCACTCATTACATCAACAAAATCGTACTAGTAAGTAGTTCCATGGCCCTATGTAATCCAGCAAAACAGGCAATATATAACGCCACTCATCAACACTCTCGGGTAGCGAGGTACATTTATTTCTTCCAAGCGTAACTTCAATTTGATGGCTAATGGGTGCCTGCATCAAGCAGACTTAACCCGTTGCTTATGGGAACCGGGTGGGCCATGTACAAAGTCTATGGGGATTTCATAATCTAAAAGGGAACGGATTAAAAGCATGATTCCTAAATAGATATATATACAATTCTACTGATATAACTACAACTCGACAGCAACCTGTCACCTCGACTCACGAACCACCACAGGCACAACATGACCGACATGATCAACCCAACCTTCTCGCCAGTGTATAAAACACTTGGCGGCGCCGCCAAGCGTATGAGTTGGTAGAGTTTCCCGCGCCAAGCGCAAACTTCCCCCGCCAAGTGTGCCGCCAAGCGCAATATTCAGCGCCAAGCGCCTGAAGTAAATTGCAAATAAATCATGTTTATACAAACAGTTTCTCATGCTAAATGTTACGGAAATGTTTTCACCGCATGAAAGACTTTCTCATCATATTTTCTGCGGCGATTTCCCATTGATATGCGATCCCTATGCGATTTCCCTGCGCGCGCGGTCGTCGCGAGTATCTCAGAAACGAACCTCAAGACTCCCAGTCACACGTCGGAAAGCGTTCGGAAGCGGGCCAGGCGGCGCGGCGGGCTGCCCCGCGCCAGGCCGCTATGCGAAGAGGTGCTCTAGCTCTGATCGCGGAGCACCGTGCACGCACGTGGCCGGTTTGTTATTATTGTACGATCGACAATAGCATTTTGTTTTCGCGTATTATGATCAGAGAAAATCATATATATGATTTTCCCGCGATCATAACACGCTACTACATGTTTTGATAATAATCTAACATGTTTTATTTCATATTTGCTTTCATTTACAGACAGTCAGACACTGAGAAAGGGATCGTCCAAATAGAGCTGAAGACGGACGCACAACATGAGACGGATCATGCTGCGCTGGGCATGAGATAATTATATTTATAAGACAAAGGGATTATAGATAGTTAAAGTCATAACCAATTAAGGGGAATAAACAATGAGGGCATTTTGGTCCGACTTGAGCGATTATAAGGAAACGTTAATTGGCTGTATAAGCTGTAAAATAATACCTAGACATGATCAACAGTTAGAACTTAGATTCGGATATAAATGGAAAATAAATTGATAGAGAAAAAAGGGACAAACGGCATCAGATAACGGCCCGGGGAAAACAAACATGCAGAAAGAAAGGTTTAAGTTACAAACTTTCATAGGATAGCTGATAATTTGTTTGCACAAAGATTAATCATTGGACTGAGGACGATCATGCCATGATGGGATAAGGATGAGGAAATAATAATGAAGATGGTGTGAGCATGACGATCTCGGGCATGTATGATTATGATATCGGAAATGATGAACGGATGATCAAGATGAGGATGACGGTGATGATTATGACATGAATGATGAACGGACGAGGATGATGAAATGATAATGAAGATGATGAGCATGACGGTGGGGATGCATGATTATATCGGAAATGATGAACTGATGAATGTGATGGTAATTATGAAATGTGATGATCAAGATGAGGATGACTGTGATTATGACATAAAGGATGATGGTGCATGATCGGTGATCACTATATTATTGTAAAGCGCTTAGAGAAGATTATCAATCATTATTAGGCGCTATATAAGTCGAATATATTATAAATTCCTACTGAAGAAAATTATCAGTGATGGTATACGAGGCCCGGTGTTTCTCCTTGGCGAATTATGAAAATATATCCCGACTGATGGTCGTCAGACGGACCGACACGAGACATTAAGATGGAGAGAGGCGAAGCCAAGGAAATAATATGTCGAACTGAGGCAGAGGCAATACCGCGATTACAGTACAAAATGTAAGTAGTGAGATTAGCTTGAATTGTTACTTTATGGGTGTTACGGGTTGGTCCTCGATACAATTCGAGTTTGACCCCCAATTTATATTTATTAAAAAAAGGAATGGTGTGTAAATAAAATAAGTACGTGTCCCCATTGAATAATGTGCGTGCGCCCACCCCCCCCCCCTACCCCACCCAACCCACCCCCCCCCCCCCCTACCCCACCCACCCCATACCCAGACCAAGAGTAATACGCTGTCAGAAGCAGTATAGTAAATTCTAAAACCCTATTCAACCCAGCCCGTACGCAAAGTATAGTTTCTCATGAATGTTTAAATACAAATATCAGAACTATCGCAACCTCGCCGTCAAGTCCATGATCAATATTAAATTATTTTCCAATAAACTACTTTCAAATCTCCAGAAAGACAGCCAAAGATAAATTTTGCGTCATTTTAACAGTGAGATACACGTTCAAATTGTGACTGTAAGTTCATTGCATTGGCATTCGTGTGTGCAGAGTGCTGCAAACAGTCCATGATTAGAACGTTGAAACGACGTAAAATACCATTTGTGTTTTCTTTCGAAGCATGCAAGTAGTCTATTCGAGGTAAAGGTAATTTAATATCAAACATGAACTTACCAACAATGATTCGGCGATCAAAATATCTTACAAGTTTTACGTGACATTATTTACGGTGATAGTATTATAATCACGACTCGATCTCTGTGTGTGTACGGCCAGCTGTACGGTACCTTGTACATACATGCAACATGTACGTTCCCGGTCCCGCCCTAGCTATTTAGCAATTCAACTTCAACTTGCCTTACGATGTTATTGTTGTTATTTAGCTTTCAAAATCCACCACGTGGCGCGCGTGTGTTGTGTGATCACATCGCGGCATAGATTCAAATATTGCTTTCCCATAGTTCATAGACTTGTTTGGGGCTTGTAATTTGTCTGATAATTTATAATAATATGTACATAAAGCAGATTAATAGCAGATTACCTACCTGACAGACTTACCTTAGACTTTTTGGTACGTGAGCGCCGTGGAGTTTTAATTATGCCGACATTCCCAAATCCCGATCGATGTAGTCATACTTGCACCATCACTTTCGTCTTGTCATGGTTTTATAGTCGTTTCAACACAATCATTATCAAGTTCACATACTCATTCATCACCAAGTCATACCAAGTAATCGTTTATTTTTCATTATTTATTATCAGTTGATTTTTTTGTACATCATCACATACTAAAGAAAAATCATCTCCAAGTTATTATTTTAAATATGACTATCAAATTATCAGTAAAACTGGGGTAAAACTATCATAAAATAGCCGAGCCATCATTTGAAATACTAAAGTAAAATGGTAAGTATTAATGATTAAACATCACAATCAAAATCATCGCTAGTCGGCAGGGCAGTCGCACATGAAACTAAATCATACTCATACCAGGACCGTCAACAAATTAATTATTAAAAGAAGATGACTAAAACAACAGGGAAGCATTAACTGCATTTTTTGTTCAAGCCCGAATGTCTGTAGAAGCTGAACGGTTTCCGATGATTTGAAGGAGCCTTGCAACAAAATGGATGTGGTACTCTTACTGACTCGGACCGTCTGTCATCTTCCTAAAAAGGAAAGAAAAAAAACATGTTATGATTATGTTGATAGTTATATTTTGAGGCCATTATTATGACAATGACATCAACGCACAACTGTCCCGAGTAAAGTTTATGTACTAGCTTCCCCCGAATTATACAGCTTGCTGGCGACTATATAGAAAAATCTAATGTTTTCATGTCCTTTTCTACATTGTATTTCACTGTCGGCCGACAGTAAAATACTGCATTTTAATGTAAAAGAGGACACAAAAACGATGGAATTGTCGGGAGTCTAGCTGGCGATCTAAACCGCCCGTTTCAAACTGAAACGTTGCATGCACGCTCGCGGCGTCAGCTCCGACGACTGGGTCTTTTTTCTATCTGCATGCACGTGGGAATTGATCGAGTTACTTGCAGTTTTAGTACCCAAATGAGGTCAAAATTCGCTCCAAAAGATGGTCTAGTTTTGAGTTTTCGCGCTACGCGCGGGAGGGGGGCACATCCCCCCTCCCGGCCCTCCCCCCTGCGCACGCTTCGCGTGCGCGATCGGCGCTATCGCGCCGATAAGAGCTCCGCCAAGCGCAATTTTTCCGATCTATAAATTTTTGATTTTGCGCCAAGCGTAAATTTTTTTCTGGCGAGAAGGCTGGATCAACCAGGTATGTGTACGTAATGAACAGTACATTAAGTTAATGCAGGCAATTTATGTGTACCGTGGGTCGACGCATGGGGGGGAGGGCAGAATTGTTAAACTTTTTTTCTAAATTGTGCAAAATTTCTGTTACCATGGTGTTACCATGGCAACTGCTTTGAACTTTCAGAGTTTGTATTTACCATGGCAACTTCATTTCACTTTGATCTTAATTGTTTTATTCTAATATATGTTACTTGTTAGAAATATGTTAGAAATGACAACAGCAGTGGCGTACCGTGGGTCGATGCGTGGGGGGGGGGCATAATTTAAACATTTTTTTCAAAATTCTGCATAATTCTGTTACCATGGCAACTGCATTTAGCTTTCAAAATCTGTATTTTTTAATGTGTTAATGAGCTGTGGTCACATGTTGTTCAGTTTGGAAATTCAAAACTACATAGCATACAAATAAATCAAAACTGCATTTGATTAAGTGCCGAAAATATACAAAAAACAGTGATTTGTAAGCATTTTGGTTACCATGGTAACAGTGTATAAAACATAACTAACTATATTTTGATATACCATTTGAAAGCAAATCATACATTTGTTAACTGGTGAAAATTTCACCACTGTTCATTGAAATATATATACGAGAGATATGAAAGATTAAAAAATGACACAAAACACGCAATTCCTTGTTTGTACTCGTGTTTATTTTCACTTCCGGTGCCACGTTTGTACATAGTATTTCCATAGATTCATTTCAGGAAATCACTAAAAAAAAAATATGAAAAAAATCTGTAACTTCGTCACCATTTGTCCAATTTAAATAATTTTTTTTGTGTTAAATTTCATATTTTTTACTCTTTTTTTTAAATATAAATAATTATATCAAAACACATATTTGAAATTTTGGCCTAACATGCCTAGTAGTAGTAGTACTAAGAAGTAAGTAGTTGGCAAAAATGTCATCCAACCAATTAAATGCCACAAAAGTGGTTCTTGACCATGGGCGTAGCGAGTTACGTAATACCTATTCAACTGGGGGGGATGTAATCCGATGAATGAATAGATCATCCCCCCCACTTGAATGGGTATCAATGTCACGTCTACGCCCGTGTTCTTGACTATGTCTATAGTTGGCCCAACATCATCCGACCAACATGGACCAGCAATATACAACAGCACTCATCAACAAAATGTGGTAGTTGGCACATCTACTAACAACATCATCTAACAAATAAGGCCAATATTAAAACAAAGACGGCCAACAAACAAATACACACAATAAAATAAAATGAATTGGATGTTTGCGAGCTATATACTCCTCGAGTCCTGGCCAGAGGGCTTGACTTGACAGGAAGGTGTCAATGGTGAGACTGATCCTCCAGTTCCACCATCTCATTGGCCTTAGTTTGGGTAGTCTGTTCCACTTCTTGAATTGATGGTCCTTGCCTTGCCCTTACATGGGCTTGCCTTGGTAGGAACAAGTTCTGCCTTAACTTGATCCGAATTGATCCTTGGTCTCGAGTCTTGGACTTGGGTGCCTGAATGATGGTGGCGCAACAAATTCCTGATAAGTGATATTCTCTTGGTTAGGGCCTTATAGCCCTAGCCAGTGTTATGCTAGGCCCTAGGGCAGGCCCTCAGCCAGGCTAGCCAGGCTCTAGCCTAGGCCCTAGGCTTAGTTTAGGCTAGGTTCGGAGAATCATGATAATCTTGATTGATAAAAAAATATTGCCTGCATTTATGATTTTGCAAGAATCTTCAAAATTGAAGGAGGCTTGCAGACGTATAGTTAACAATTAATAGGAAGGAAAGTTAGACTAGGAACTTGTAATCTTAGGTAGGCTATAGGGCCCAGGTCGCGGGAGCAACCTCGACCACGTGGTCGTGGTCGCGCCGTGAATATAGGCTCTGCCTCTCTGCCTCTGGCTCTTCCCAAGACCAAGTGGCAAGTCCAAACTGACAAAGTTCTAATTTGACCATGACCATGTCGAGTAACTGAAAAGGCTATATAAATAAATCCGTCATGGCATGATGAATGATGGTACTGTGAACAATTGTGAAGACAAACCACTAAAGACCTAGTCTAGGTAGTCTAGGCCTAAATGACTAAACTCACTTTCAATTCACTGATAAATTTGACACTGACATCCATGATTGCCGCATGCATTTTTAATGCTTGGCGCGCTTTTTAAATATAATCTTTATAGCATAGTGCAAACATACGGAACTATGAACAATATAAGATGGGGCAGATTGCAGACCTTTTCACCGCATACCATACAGATATCAGCTGTTAAGAATCCTTGTGTGATATTTATGCCTGGAGGCTGTAACTTAGAAACTGAAATTCGCAATGTCTTGGTATCAGGATTTATCCGTTTTATCAAAAACAGCTGTTCTATTAGGGACTGGTGCTTGTGTAATAGGTGGAGCTTATTTTATGTTCAGAGCTAAAGGACAAGCAAAACAAGGAAGTGATCGCCAAAATGAGGTAAGACCTATTTTGCTAAATAATTCGTCCACCTCGGTACAATTACAAGTTAACATTGTCCCACGCGCTAGCATTGGTGTAAGTACTAAGTTGAGTGTGAAAGACTTGCTGGGGTGCAATTGTGTGTGCAATTTGTTATGCCTCTCTGTCTAGTCACCAGCAGGGCCACCTATACCGTTTGTGTATAGCATACAGAATCACATTGCCGTAGTGCGTTATTTTTTCGCTTGGCGGGGCAATTGATTGTTCGAGGGGTGTTGGCGAATTCACTTTGACCCAGTTGACAATGAGTTGTTAATGTTAATGGTTACGACCGGACGCTAGCGGTATAGAACAATGGCACCACGTAGTGTGCGGCGCCATGTGTAACATACAAAGTATTTTACACATAAGTACAGGTATGTGTCTAGTCCGTGCTTAAAATGCCTCTAAAATGACAATGAATAAAGCTGCAAGTCCAACAGCTGTAAAATGGCGCATACAAATTAATGGAAATAGTCGTGTGCAGACTTCGATGCCCCTCTTTTTTGTAACAATAAAAATGAAAGTTGAAAACATGAAAATATTGAAACTGAAAGTGAAACTGAAAGAGTTTTGAAAATTTGATAAAATGAATCGTATTCAATCATTCATACATAGTCATACTCACTGAGTAATCTAAAAACATGAACATTATTATACTGTACATTCTGAATCAACTGGTATGGTAGGAAATCATTTTAAAAATCAACATATTTTTTACAAATTTGTTTGATTAAAGTTAGATGCCTGAACTTTGAACTCTGAATTTTGATGCTGCAAATTATCAAATACAATCAATCATCATGCTTTTTACATTAGAAGGCTTTTCAATCAATGATGCAGTAAGTTTCAAATTATGTTTAATTTTAACCTGCCCCATTAAAACAAAATTATGATACTTAATAATAATAATATTCTGTATCCTTAATTTTCTACTTACTCCCTAATTATTCAGCCTCAGGAGGCCCATGTCCATGAGAAGCGTGTCCTAGTTCTTGGTCTTGATGGAGCGGGGAAGAGCAGTCTGCTCAAATGTCTGAGCCATCAGGAGGGCGATGGCAAGCTGGAGCCAACAGAGGGCTTCAACGTCATGTGCATTCAGGCCAAACACACAACGCTCAATGTCTGGGAAGGTGAGTGCGCTAAATGTGCTACCATTTTATTTTGCAGGGGGAAATGTATATATACTATTATTGTAATGGCTAAGTTATCACATATATTTTATATAAAATGGGCCCCGATGCACTGGTCACGCACCGGTGCACCCAAAGAAAAAAAGGGGGGGAAAAGAAGAAAAAAAATCAATGAGGTGCACCGGTTCTGAAAAGAAAAAAAACCGGACTCGATACTGACGGTCAGGCACCTGTTTGACCGACCGAACCGAATCAGCCTTGGCTATTGTAGAACTCTACTTATCAAGCCTGCTGCCAGTAAAAGACCACTCGCAGGTGATAACTTCCAGGGTCTTATTTATAATTTAGGCTTTGCATGCTTAAGCACCCTGTAATTTGTTCATTTTATGAAGATAATACATTTAGCCCCGTGTTTGTAGGACTGGATAATAATGCATGCAATATGGCTTTATTTTTTATTTCCTGAAAAATTTACATTTAAGGATACTGATATAAATTGATAAGAACTATAAAACAAAAAAATCACAAAAATACTTGAGAGAATTTAATGTTCTTTATTCAAAATTGAGCGTTTCCAATGAAGCTCCTGGGAAAGATTTAAATTAATATGTTCCATCCATTAGAGCTGAGTTTTTTTTTTCTTTTTCCCCCCCCCCCCCCTTTTAATTTTGTAATCCCCATTCGATAGATTCGATCAGAAAATGGCACATTGAACCCTGCTTATCTATTGCTAAAGTTAAAAGTTAAGGTATTTTACATAAATTACAAATAAACAAAACAAATAATAAACCAAAGGTAAGAGGATTAATATACAAGTGGTATAGTGAGTGCCAAATTTAGAAGAATCTATGATGAGATATCGAAGTTTGTACACTAACATCACACTGTACTGCCGATTCTAATTGAAAAAACTGACAGAATATATATTATATATATATATATATTTTTTTTTTTTTCCGAATATTTGATATCCGACCGTTTTTACACGACTCATATTCGAAATTCAAAATATTCGATTTGACTCAGCACTACCATCCATTCTAGGAGAAAAAAGAGAGTGAAGAAAAAGTTTTAGATTTGTCATAATATTCTGTCATAATATTGTTTTTCAATTAATAGAAACTTTGGAAGGAATACCATGGTGGGAGAAATTGCTTTAAGAACAGGAATGTCAGTACAGGCTTCATGTTGAATGTTGCTGATCAAATCAGGATACAAGAGACCAAAGAAAACAAATTAAAAGTTTAACATTTTAAAAAGTGAACATTTCTCTCATGAATGTGCAATTTTTTTTCTTTTCAGTTGGTGGAACAAAGAATGTCCGGTCTTACTGGGATAACTTCCTAACGGGAACAGAGCTCCTGGTCTTCGTGGTGGATTCCGCTGATAATGCCCGGATACCCGAAGCCAAGGAAGAACTCCACAAGCTGCTCAACAACGGCCAGCTGGCCGCTGTACCTCTCCTGATTGTTGCTAATAAACAGGTTGGTTTCAGGGGGAAAATTTGATTCATGCTTCAGGGTTACTTTTCCAGCTCCCTTGCATGAAAATATTACCCTTGGCTTTTGTTTTTGCTTTGAACATTATTGTAAAATTGACAAACTGCAAATTGACAGGGGCTCCTTCTTTTACATTTTGAGGGCTAAAACTCCCTAAGCCCCTGTGTTCCCCTTTTCACTGGTGGGTTGATTTATATTTTTTACCAATCAATCATTTTGGGGCATTTTATAATTGATGTCTTGTTTGCTCAAGGTTGTATGTGTGCCCTTCTAAAATCTGTTCTTTTGTTAGAAAAAGATCAACCTTGTTCACTCCTCATATGTAATTTTAGATAGGACATGGCAGAAACCAAAAAGGGTGTCATGTTCCAGGAAACAACGTGCCTGGTTGGCTAGTCTTGCTTCTAGATGCTTCTAGGATTAGGGCCTGCTGGAATTGACCACTTTTCAATGTCACACTGTACATTGCCTCTCTCGTCGATCCCTCTCATGGTCAAGTTCAAACCTCTCCATTCTAGATTTTAATCTTAAACAAGACTTGGCAGAAATCAAAAAAGGGTGCTAGTGTTAGTCCTGCTGCTATACATTATAAGGGACATTCACCTGCTGGAATTTACCACTTTCTAAATGTCCCTCCCTTTGAACCCTCTCATGGATGACTTACGACATTAACCCTGTTCATTTTAAATTTGTCATTTGAAACAGGACTTGGCAGAATCCAAGAAGGGTGCCGTGTTCCTGGAGACGTTGGGCCTGGTCCTGCCTCTGGAGAGCAGAGACGTGCACCTGCTTGAAGTCTCCTCCCTGCCGGCAACAAAGAGTGAGAACATTTCTGACGTCCTTGAACTCATGTCAAGCCTCTCAAGAAATAAGTAAAACATTAACAAAAATATAGACTCTGTGATGATAGTCCTGTATTAAATTTATAATGCAGAGAACATTTAAATATTTATTGGATATTATTTACATTGTATGTACATATTTTGTTTTAATTGGTTTGACCTTTTCAGTGCATTGAATGTATTTGTTATAATAGTCTGTATTTGTTCTGTTGAAGTGTAAGACAGTATTTTGTACCTCTTGAATTGTTAAAATTGCAGTATATTCATATTATATGCGTAATCTTTGCGTATATAATAATCAGTTAAGACACTCTTGGAAATGAGATGTTCAATAAAACAATCTGTTTTATGAAAACAATTGATTAAATAATAAGTAAATAACAACTGCAACAGACACCAATGTTTTGTACTTTAGTGCTTAACCTGAGCTATGTTCAGCTGATTAAGTAATTAAAATGTAAAAAGTTATGGAATTAAATTTTCAAATTTATCATGAACTGTAAATGTACTTAGAAACGCCTGAAACGTTATTTCATCTGAAATACTTAAGATTGGTGAATAATGAGCACTTGTGATGTTGATATTCCAAGATGTACTTGCCGGTCTCTCTGTATCATCTTTGGACTAACAGTAGTTATTATTGAGGCTACACAAATTATTCATTCCATGTTAACTGCAATCGATCAACTATTATTTTTAAAAGTGGCTGGTTCTAACCCTAGACTAAAATATTGTTTTTGTTTTTGTCTTTCAATTTGTATTGATCAGAAGCAAACAACAGTAAAACAAACCAATATAAATGTATACTACATAATAAGACAAAGCAGCATAATGGACACATATTTCTTACAAAGGAAGTTATACAAAATAAAATGAATCAAGTCTTCATTTATGGAAATGTGATGCCCATTTTTCTTTTCATAAAATAATCTGTTTCTCAAAATTCTCAAACATTTTAAAACTGGAAATGATTGTTTTAAAGCATATTCTTTGATTTCAAACAACTTAACCCTTTAAAAACAACTTAATCCTTTAAAATAGAATGAAAATGTGTACATTTGTATTTCAGATTAATGGAAATTATCAATAGTGTCTGTACTTGAAGAAGAATTGTCACCTTGAATTGTAAATTAGTATATTAAGAGTTTCAATATAATTTTATTTTGATACAGAGCATGATAAACTTGACTGCAATGTATGTTTGTTAAAATGTAAGTTATCATTTAGAGAGTAATTTTAGATGTTATGTATAGACTATGGTACAGACAAAATAAATTGATACATGTTTTAATTCATCTTGATACTTGAGGAAAAGTAAAATGAGCAGTCAATAGTAAAACCATTCCTAAATTTGTAGTTAACTGATTTCTTTGTTTACAAGTCATAAAAGTGAGGGCATGAATATCCCACATCAAAACATGTTCGTGTTGTATACATTTTGTAAAAGAAATTATGATTGTTGCATATTAAAAGGATCTTAAGTCTTGGTGGCGACCTGTCTATAGTAGCCAACCTGCATATAGTGGCCATCAAAAGTTATCCCTGGCAGAGTCCAGAGAGCAATGCTATGAAATCTGTCTAGATAGAGGTCACCTGTCTACAGTGGCCAATTTTCTTGTTTCCCATGGGTGGTTACATGTACTACACACTGGTTTGACTGTACATAGTAACTTTGTTGACATGCGCACAAATTTATGAAGAGTTGACAAAATGTGTATTTCTGTGATCTGATACATGTACATCCACAGACTGATGTGTGCAAACTCCATGGTAAATGAATGTCATATGACCGCAAAATGCAAAGTGATATTTGCAAACTCATTGCACCAACTAATGTCTCCCAGGGAGAAATTAAAATTTGAACACTTCAATCATAAATATCTTTGTAACGAAATAGAAATTCAGAAAACTGAAACCTGTTCCATACTTCTATTTGTAATACAAAATATACATTGAGGTGTTTGAGAACTGCTAGAGTTGTACGTTTTGTGGATTTTGACACAGTTACTAGTTTTACTTTATTTCAACCGCTTGTTATTGCACTATTCAAAGCTCTGTGGACTAAATGTATTTTAACAAATTTGTAAATACATTTTAAAAACATTAATGCAAAGTTTGCAAACATGTTTATAATACAAACCTCTAGTATATCTGTTAACCCCTTGACCACGGGAACCGAGTGGGTTGTGTACAAAGTCTATGGGGATTTCATAAACACCCTACAAATTTGATTTTTATATGAAATAAGGTGAATAAAAAGTAATAATGAACAGAAATCTGAGTAAAAACGGTAGAGCAATGTTCAACAAAGTTATGGTAGTTTCAAATGTGTACACTGTATGTCGTTCATAATTGCCACCAATTGTGATGTAATTTGCGAGCTGTTGAAAGTGTGATACGTACATAACAAATAAAAAAACATTTGGTTTCTAAATTCCAACTAATGCAATTTAATGAGCTTGAATATGCAAAATTTTTACATGAAAACGAGAAAAATAGAGGTATTTGTTATCAACTCAATCAGTGAATGTTCATAAATATAAAGCATGGTATTCAGATAAGTTAACTGTCTTGATTACAGATCCAATTCTGATCAAAATTCACCTATTCTCTCTTTTTTATTCTGGTTGACAACATTTACAACTGGTTTGGAATTTACCTTGAAAAGCTATTTGATTGGAAGCATATCAGTTTATTATTATATGTCACAAGCTGGTAAAATAAATCATATTAGATGGTTTATTTTATATGGTGATTAATTTGCAATTGAAACCAGCATAATAATACAGCAATACATGTAGTACTTATACTTTTTTAAATATTAAAATGTGTGCCTCTACTTTCAATGAATCAGATTAGGTGATTATCTAACTGATAATGCCATTTATAACCCCCTCACCCCATTAAGAGTAAACATTTGTTCAATTTAACTCAATTATTAGAACATTAAATTAAATCGCATCTTTCATTGAAAATGGCTTTTGTTTAGATTAGTTTCTGTATCCAATGTATGTCATGTTTTATTTCAAGCAAATTTAATAACTCTAAGCATGTTAGAACATGTTGGTAACATGTACATTAGTCTGTATTATTCTATGTACAAATTGTTGAAATTACAATTAATGTATTTGCCATCTATCGCTGCCTTATTCTGTGGATTATTTTTTGGAAATGTGTCCTTCAATTTTCGATATTGCATTTCAGTACAAAAAAATGCTATGATGTGGCTACTTTCCTATTGTCTGGGCTCACTGTGGTCAATTTTGC
The DNA here is from genome assembly GCA_037951105.1 of Echinarachnius parma. Classification (NCBI taxonomy): domain Eukaryota; kingdom Metazoa; phylum Echinodermata; class Echinoidea; order Clypeasteroida; family Echinarachniidae; genus Echinarachnius; species Echinarachnius parma. The sequence continues at coordinate 88,229 of JBAMJV010005618.1, read as the reverse complement.
ATGACTCGATTTCACTCGGGTTCAGAACACTAAAGACTAAACCGCATTAGATTTGTAAATTATGTGCAATATCCCTCTGAATGCCATGGTTGACTCAAGTAACAATCAGATCTAATCAGATCTGAGGCCTGTTGCAAAAAGAGTTACGATCAAGTCAGAAAATATGTGCATTTGAGCCAATCAGATTTGCGCATTTAGGCTCATTTTCTGACTTGCGAGTAATCGCAACTCTTTATGCAACACCCCCCAGATTGTTAGTTAATATACTGTACAAGTTTTTAATGAATTGTATAGATCTTAGACTTTTTACCAAGCTGAACTTCTGTTATATTCATTGTAAATTAATCGGGGATTCAGCAGTTATTCATGTAAACTTGATTGAAGATCTGGGTCAATTGGATTCTTCAAATTAAATTTGGCACTCAGAGGGCTAGGCGCATATATTTTTCTCTCTCAATGAAGAAGATTTTGTTTACAGTTGTGTATGGAATTGTGATGTCGAATCATGGCCCACTCGATAAGTTATATGCACTGAAAGGGATCTAGTAACTTTGTTGACATGTGCAAAAAGTGATGAATGGTTGATACAATAATATTCACTAACTCATTGCACTGACTTAGTACACGGTTATGAATATCCAGTGGATAGTTTAAAATCTGAACACTTCGATCATAAATATCTTTTTAATGCAAGGGGAAATTCGAAAAACCAAAACCCGTTCCATGCTTCTATTGTTAATACGAATACAGCAAGGTATGAGAGAACCGCCTAGAGTTCCAAGTAAGTTTTGAGGATTTGGACAATGTTACTAGATCCCTTTAAAGGGAAGACATATACTGTCATCTTGGCCTACTGTTACTGATAAGTGCATCATTCCTGTCACTTCTTGTAAAGTGTATATTTCCTCTTTGTGTTATCACTAATAATGGAAAAAAAATGTTGTTGAGACCACCATCTGTTTTGACTCACCCCTGGAGGCCGCCATTTTTTCCCAACAGTTCCTTCCACATGCCACGACATCTGAACGTGCACGAACAAAAGTGGGTTTCCCCGTTACGTAACTACTGTCGATGAGTCTGTTGCTATGTCAGTAACCTTTTTTTGTATTAATACATGCTCAAATGACGTGACATGTGGAACTATTGGCAAACATGACAGTCTCCAGTGGTTAGTCAGAACAGGTGATATTATAGCCAAAAAAACATTGATTAATTCCATTATTAGTGTTACCCCAGAGGAACAATATGACTACAAGTGACAGAAATTATGAATCGGTAACAGTGATCATAACGCCAATGTTGGCTTCCCTTTAACTACACACTGGACGTCAGTGAGGGACAGAATTAGCCGGAATTCAGGCAAATGCACCCTCATTGATGATTTTCTGACTTTTGTTTCTGATAGCAACAATCAGTATGGTGCTAGAGGGGGGGTTCAAGCCAAAGTAGGAGCCAAACCAAAAGCATGTCACATTTCCTGATTGAATCTTTCTGGAAGAGTAGAGAGAGAATAACACCTATAACCCTATTACCGACACTGACAGTATGAAATACAGTGTGTAAAGAGATTTTGGAAGAATTCAACACACGATTTATTATCATTTCAATCATAATAATGATGTACAATATACATGTATATTTATTTACACAAAAAACAAAACAACTCTCTCATTACCATAACACATGTAAAGCTACACTCACATATATATGTGATAACAAATCGTTGGGGTTGTCTGTGATAACAGAAAGCACATTATCAAAGACAATCACAAACCTGTGACACCTGACATGCAACTACCAGTATAGGAAGACCCTAGCTTTATAAAATCTATATTAAGCCATGGATCTTGTTTCATTTCTAATACATGTACAGTGGATTGTGGGAAATCATTTTAATTAATAAGAGACATGATATATCAAAACTCTCATATAATAAGGTAATTTTGCTGGCCCAAGCTCTAATAAACATACTTTATTTACCCTGATATTCTAGGTAATTTTCCTTGTCCCAAGGATCTTGAAACAACAATGTAGTAATAATGCCCACATGTTTATTCCCAAACCCCTTTATTGGCCTTTCCCATGAGGTTTGAGTGCAGTTTGAACAAAATTGAAAGTAGAATAAAAAGCCATAAATGAATTATACCTTTTCTCAGTATTCAGAGAGACAAGTTTGCCCCATGACACATGTTACCACATGAACAGGACTACATGCCTTCTATATTTTCAATTATTACCTCTTACAACTGCAATTAAAAACTATGTATTCAAGTATTGCATTTGCCAATTAAAAGGTTATTCACATCAAGCCTATGATTGAGAAAAAATTAACATTACTGGAGAATATTTTATTTTTTTAAGTATTGATAAAAATCAGGACATTCTACAATTGCATAAAAACTTTGAAACTATCGATCCCAACTTTCTGAGGCATTAAAAGCTCTTGATTTCAACTTGAATACAATGAATAACATTTCAATGCAGAGTCACATTTATTTGTTTGTTTTGTTGTTGCTTTTGGAGGAATGCTGTGTCATCACAACTCGTTAAAGGGTACCGCCGGGCATGATAAAACCAATCCTTAGTTGTTTTGGTACTATAATTGAATACCAATCATACTCTCATGGGGTCTGATATGTTTCTGTAATTTGAGAACAATGCAATTAATTACTACGACCTACGGAACCACGGCTATTTACTGATTTGCGCGCCCGACTTTGTTTGCACGACCGCTCAATCAATACGCGTACGTTATTATGGTAGTATGCGATTTATCGCATAGCCCGTGCGATAGTTAGTATCGTATGGCATGCAGACAATTCGCCCGTGTGTGCTCGCACTTTGATGTACACACTACAACGGCAGTGTTGGAGTCATGGGTACACACAATGCCCAGCGCTATTATAGCCACCGCACCATGCATAATACAATGTAGATATACTCTGAATGCATGCAACCGTACAATGCTTGTATATATAGCGCTACGCGTGTATAGGGATAGATGTTGTTTCTGAACGCCAAGTTGATTTTTTATTCGCTGCACTACACAAGAGATTTTCGAGATTTTCTCTGCTTGCTGCGATATATCGCAGTTGCTTCCGATAAGAGGATCGTTAAAGGAGAATTCCGGACGAGTTTTTAAAAAGTACAGTATATTGGAAATATATCTATGGATGTGCTTGAATATTTTCAGGATTTGACTCTATTTGGTTGATTTCTAAGAGGTTTTTCTAATGTCATTTACACTGAGGAAATAATTAAATTTACTGCACACAATCATGAGACCCTTACGTAGCACACTCGCTTTGCTCAATATCTTGAGTAGGCTTGAATCCGGTGCCACTGCATTGTGATCACTGCATGTGTCATTCATAATAGCCGGCCATGCAGAGCCAGGAAATTCAATAACCACGTTTACAGGACTGTGTGTCTATTCAAATTCCAATGAAAGCCAAACGTGTTACAATTTCGGGCAGGCAAGTATTTTCAAACGGTTCAACAATGCAGTAATGCTCAAAGGCACGGTTGAGTGGCGCATCGTGGACTAAACTATTCATGATCGAGCATTGTATTGGTCCGATCAAAAGAACACATTCGCTGCAGTGTAAAAACATAGATAGGCGCATAGTGAGGGTCGCACGTCACAAATTGGTGCATTGTGGGATAGAACAAGCTCGCTCGCGAATTTGTGTCATTAGAATTTCAAAGCCAATTATAAGAACCCACAATCATACTTTTTCACACAAAATTGCGTTTATTGACCTAGAATATCTGTCTTTCAATCATTAGAAGCTTGAAATCGTGTGGAAGTCCACTTTAAGTGATATCGTAATCGGAACTGCGCTGACAGAATGATTGATGGGTGATATTAAAAATGATTATCTGGCGATGTAGAAATACTTTCAGGATCACAGACTTGTTTTGTATGTTCATTTAAGATATGTCTTTGATGTAAGAGAGCTAAATCTCTGCCTGGTGGTACCCTTTAAACTCACAACTGTCCCAAACAACATACACTAAAAGCATAGTATGTCATAATGTAGTTAATGAATTTAATACTTCTGTCATTTTTCTAAAATACATTGTAGATTATATTTCATGAAGTTGCATTGATTCTGCAAAAATGGATCTCAATCCTATATGACAAACTTCCATTACTTGGTGTATTGCCTTTGAGATTTAATACACAAGTTCATCACACACTAAAAGGAGACTAGGAGACAAAGCCAAATGTGGTTGGACTCTTCAGTTTCAAAAAGCCCAATTGATTAATGCTCAAGATTGACATGGGTCATGGGTATATTCTAATGACCTCAATGCACACCCATCCAAATGATTTAAATAGTCTCAATGATGACAATATTTCACAGATGAATACCAATTTTTCAAATAATTAGCAATACTTGCTAGCTGGCATTTGAAAAATTACCTTAAAAAGTCCTTTTGTGTCAAAAGTCAATGTCATTAAAAGTGCACGGTTAGTCCTTTCATATGACAGGATTAAAACATCATGTTTGTAATTTTTATTTTGCAACTACTTTAAAATGGCATGCCTAGTGAAAATTAACCCATTCAAGACCTACTTGATACAAATATACATTCTCTACAGACTGTAGCTCTAGTATATTCAGGACCAGTACTGAACAGGTAAACCAGGCCTGGGTATCACTATACCAATACCACAATTATTTCCTGCCATCTGAATTTATTAAAGACTTTTTTAAAGCGACTTCTATGTCAGTACAGATTTTCATCTCCCTTAATGACACTCGCAGGGATGCATTAATTCTTCAAATACAAGGCTTTTACAAGCCCTCTCATTATTTGAAAACAGGATGAATTTGAATATCTTCAATGGAGGTAAACATGGAATAAACTACCAGGCACGAGTAAAGCGGTCACAAATACGGCATGACTGCATTCTTGCTTTAGTTCCGTCGACATACACATGTATTTTTTTCTGCCTTTTCCTTAGAATCAATTCATGGCAATTATAGGTCTTCCTCAGAAAAGGGTAGCAGTTGTGCCACACTTTGGTTCATAAATTGCTGTCTCTCCGTCCATAGCTCACAATCCAACGAACATCATTGTTCCCTGCGAAGTGTGAATATGCGACGGCTGGTCCAAGTCCAACTTCTTTGGTCCTACTTTGGTTCGTGTGTAGACCGTCCAGCTCCCATGGCTACGCCGACCAGAACAGCTGCTATGGTGAATCCCTGAGCTGCCACCCTCGCTCTCATCATGATCTGGGATTTGGCGGTGTTGCCGCGCTTGAACATTACCAGTCCGTATGTCAGTGCTCCTGCCGTGGCCAGGCAGCCTGAAGAGTAGGGGAAGGAATGAAAGAAAAATTTGACAAGATCAGGATTCATATGTAGCCAGTACAAAATAAACCACCAACATCAAAATCGTATGAAATTTTTGCACTGTGTTTAATTAACTAGCCTAATAATTAAATTAGCTTATTAGGAACATTTATTTTAATTTGTACTTTTCCTCTAACTCTAAGATGTTTAGTGATAAGAGATATCGGGAAGATTGTGGTGAGTGATAGATTGTATGTGTTGTTGTTGTTGTTGATGAAGCATACACATAAGGCAGTCACCAGCACCCAATACAAAGTTCACTAATAGAAATAAGACAGTTGCAACGACTGAATAAAAGAATGTCCACACAAGTGATGTAGAATTTGGATGACGTCATTATTGAAAGTAAAAACAAATGTCCGAAAGATCTATTGCACGATGATTAATTAAAGTCCATGGTTCAGTTGGCCTGAATGAAATGCGCGTCCGCGGAAGAGATGAGAGATGATCGATGAAAACGATGAAACGCGAGCGTGCGTGAAGAAGACGATGTCGAGAACAAGAGTTCGAAGATGATGAACGCGAAGGCGCGTGGAAAAAGGTCGATATTCAATATTCAGTTCCATCGTTGAACAAGCACGCACGATGTGGCTGCTATGATCTCCGGCGTGTTGCCGTGGAGAGAAGCTATAGCCTAAACGCTGTGCTATAAACGTGTTCGTTAGATAAAACACAAATTATGAAGAGCGGAGAAGTAATGAAGGTCCGAAGGGCTCGGTAGCTGAGAAGGATGATGATGTCTAGAAGACGAAAAGGAATGGTTGATGATTTAACGCCCCATGTCGGTCGGCGGACTCTCCCTTGGTGAGAAGAAGAAAAAGGCATGAATTGTAACCCCGTAAATACAATTCATGGTGGCCATCATGAGTCTAATGGTGACTCATATGGGTGAAGAAGAAAGAGCTAAAATAGGTGTTGCTCGAATGAAAGCTAGTGTAGAGAGTGAGAAAGCATGGCTTGCATGTGCTAGAGTGCATGCAGTAAAAAGCCACAAGGTCCAGTAGACAAAAAGATGTTTATCTCAGTGAAGTAAAACAAGACCAAGCTAGGCAGGAAATGACTTCATCTTAAATGTAAACAAGATGAGGTAAAGTTTCACTGGTACTGGTAGAAGATGAGATAACCCCTCCTTGGTGGAGTTGGTATATGAATCAGCTGTGTACAGCGATCAGTGTTAGTCTAATATTCAGACTGTGATAGGTGAATAGAGTCACTACAGGAGCCTCCTCCTAGATTGTTGAAAGGTTGAAACGATCGATGTCGATGACGAGGGATGAAAAGTAGGACTCGATGAACATTGATGATACACGTGAAGATGATGCGAGAAATGTCCAAATAAAGAAAGAAGTTAAACTTGTATGGAAGAAATTTGTTGACGAATGATAAAGTCCATTTTCGAGGTCGATGTCGTCGTCGATCTCGATATCCGCAACGGGCTCAATCACGTCGGGGTCACCACTTTAGTGATAAGAGATATCGGGAAGATTGTGGTGAGTGATAGATTGTATGTGTTGTTGTTGTTGTTGATGAAGCATACACATAAGGCAGTCACCAGCACCCAATACAAAGTTCACTAATAGAAATAAGACAGTTGCAACGACTGAATAAAAGAATGTCCACACAAGTGATGTAGAATTTGGATGACGTCATTATTGAAAGTAAAAACAAATGTCCGAAAGATCTATTGCACGATGATTAATTAAAGTCCATGGTTCAGTTGGCCTGAATGAAATGCGCGTCCGCGGAAGAGATGAGAGATGATCGATGAAAACGATGAAACGCGAGCGTGCGTGAAGAAGACGATGTCGAGAACAAGAGTTCGAAGATGATGAACGCGAAGGCGCGTGGAAAAAGGTCGATATTCAATATTCAGTTCCATCGTTGAACAAGCACGCACGATGTGGCTGCTATGATCTCCGGCGTGTTGCCGTGGAGAGAAGCTATAGCCTAAACGCTGTGCTATAAACGTGTTCGTTAGATAAAACACAAATTATGAAGAGCGGAGAAGTAATGAAGGTCCGAAGGGCTCGGTAGCTGAGAAGGATGATGTCTAGAAGACGAAAAGGAATGGTTGATGATTTAACGCCCCATGTCGGTCGGCGGACTCTCCCTTGGTGAGAAGAAGAAAAAGGCATGAATTGTAACCCCGTAAATACAATTCATGGTGGCCATCATGAGTCTAATGGTGACTCATATGGGTGAAGAAGAAAGAGCTAAAATAGGTGTTGCTCGAATGAAAGCTAGTGTAGAGAGTGAGAAAGCATGGCTTGCATGTGCTAGAGTGCATGCAGTAAAAAGCCACAAGGTCCAGTAGACAAAAAGATGTTTATCTCAGTGAAGTAAAACAAGACCAAGCTAGGCAGGAAATGACTTCATCTTAAATGTAAACAAGATGAGGTAAAGTTTCACTGGTACTGGTAGAAGATGAGATAACCCCTCCTTGGTGGAGTTGGTATATGAATCAGCTGTGTACAGCGATCAGTGTTAGTCTAATATTCAGACTGTGATAGGTGAATAGAGTCACTACAGATGCATTCATGGAACTGTGCTTCTAACAGCTAGGGTATGACATCGATCAATAAATCTAACGTTTTCAAGGCCTCTTTTACATTAACAGTACTGCCTTATACTGTCGGACCTTCTTCTTGCTTTTATAAAGAGGCCCTGAAAATGTTAGATTTATATCGATCTAGGTACGACGATAGATTTATTTAATAACTAACAGTGCCATGTCGTGAGTGTAGAATAATCACATTAGTACGGCTAAAAATGGGACAGGGTATGAGGACATGCAACAATTAGCATTTGTTGATTTTTGTCTGATTGTTATTACTAAATAAATTAGTAAATAGTAAATTACTTTTGTTAAGTTTTACACAGATATATATATGCAGATTTGTTTACAAATACAAGATTTAAACTACTTTTCATGCATGCAGTTGATGTTATGAAGCCAAAGGTAATTTATTTGATAAATGTTATCCATTCCTATTTCTTTGTATAGTGTAGCCTGAAATGAAATGAAATGACTTGAGCCAAAAGACAAACCACATCTTCGCATATTAAGGCATAACGGGGCGGTGCTGGATCCGTATGCCGCCCGATCAGGCGGCCTTTTAATTCGGCTACCGCTCAGACGCCAACATCATTACCGAAATTAAATGGACACTCACCGATCGGTACGAAAGGATTTTGCTTTATTTTTTTGACGAATTTTTCCTTGAATCCCTGCTGCTGCACTGGCACCCAGTCATGGAGCTCAGGAGGCATCTCCCCCGGATACCGAAAGGGTTGTTGAGGGCCATCGCTGGCACTTGGTACTGCGCTCTCCTTCATGGCTGCCATTTTCAGCTTTATTTAATGTTGAATGGGGCCGTTGAATGCACATATAGCTAGATGCAATATCTCAGGGGAAGCAAAATCTTAAAGTAACACTACGGTTTAATAGAAATTCATTTACCAATTTAAATTCTTTTCCCATAAAAAGATAATAATTTAACTCACCTTTTGTCACGCAATGGTTCAATAAGTAAAGATATTGAGCGCAACTTTTTTACCCAGTATAATAGGCAACCCTATACACTAACTGTTTTCTCTACTGGCCCGTTCGGGCAAGTAAAATCATAAATGTTCATATTTACTTGCCCAAACAGACAATTTACTTGCCCGCTTACTTCTAGATCTGATTTTAATGTAAAGAACTACATTTCATTCATGTAGTTGAAGAGAAATTAAAGTTGCCTGATCGGGCAAGCAAACTAGACCATTTATGAAATTTCTCTTGCCCAACATCAATTTTTACTTGCCCCGGGCAAGCGGGCAAGTGCTAGTGTCGAGCTGTAATAGGTATAAAATAAAGCAATATGGTAAAGACAAAAGTATATTTTCACCTGAATCACCTATACAAACAAAACTTTCATTCTTAGAATAAGATCATCATTCACTTGTAAAAGTAAAAAATTAAAAAATATTGCAATGGCAATGCGCTTTTATAGTGTTATTATTATTTGTGCGTTATGTTTTACCTTCAGTTACTTTTCTGAAGATATCAAAACCAGTTTGATGTAATTGAATACAACATTTTAGCATGGAATAATAGCATTTTTTTTCGAGTTTGTTTTGTTGTGAGTTTTGACTGTATCTACCCTTTTTTCCATTTCCGATTTTTAAAATTTATTTGCGCCCTTTTCCGCAAAATTGTGAACGGTCATGCGTATACTTGACTAGCTTTGCCAGACAAGGGTGTCCGGTGGGTGTCCAGGCAAGACTAAAAGTAAATTTCATCTTGGAGTCTTGGACACTTGGGAAATAGGCCTACCACTCTGATAGCATTATTTGTATATGGATTACTCAAGTCAAGTATTTATTCCCCTTGTTCCCCTAATTATTAAAAGCATTTTTTTAGAGATATACGCAAAATTTGTTATTCCTGATTTGTATTTATTTATTTATTTATTTATTTGTCCCATTTGATGTGATTTTTATTTCCTTCCTTATTTCATGTGAACTTATAAGCGTAATGTTCCTTTAAATACAATTACGCAATGGGAAAATTTTGTTCCGAGTATGGATCCTACCATAGAGTAACTATAATCCTACATACAAGATCGAGTGGGGTACGTATGCATGACCATCTTCTGAGCTATTGCCTAATGCGCGACGTACAAACACTGTCATGTCAGCCACATCGCGGCAGGCGATGGTATAAAGCCTCCCCGCCATAGCGGCGTGTTACTGACCCTGCATGCGCTATGCCATGCATTTGTTTCAGCTGCTCCCACACGGTCCACGTGCACGTGCAACTCGAATTATACAGGAGTGAATGAGTAAGCGAGCAAGCCTGATCTTGAAGATATTTTTGCTGTTTTCAGTGTCAAATTAAAGTATGGCGAAAACTAAATCAGCAAGAATGAGAAAGAAGTACAACTACAGTGCAAATAGGAGGAAATTGTGGAAGAAGAAGAACAGACTTCCAGCCATTGAATGGTGAGAAACTAGTACAAATTAAGTAGATTTATTTATATTTATAATTTTATCACAATTTAAAATACAGTAATGAACAATAATTATGTCAATCAATGATGTCAGTATGATTGTCATGACTCAGTCATGGAAATAATTAACATAACTAGCCTAGCATATGGCCATAGATTCACAAGTTAACTCACCTTTCTGTTAAATTGCATTATAATTTTATGAATGTAATGACAACTGATAAAGTTACTAATGTTCGCTGTTGTCTTGTTGATGCAAAGTTTGTGTTGAGTGTTTGCGTAGATGCTTGCAGTATGATGCGGTGACCAAATAAAATATGGCCCCCCTAATTTTAGCAACCGATATCTGACAAACTATCTTGATAAGATTTGTTTCCACTCGTGAAAATAAGCCCATTATGCAAATACAAAGCCGCAATAGTGTGGATTCACACCAGTTGTGAGTTGGCAACTGTTGCAAATCGAAACGGCAATTTTTCAGTTTGTGAGTTGGGAGACGACATCAGTACTGAAACCAAGTAGCTAATGCCCGGCGCAGACAGAGCCGACTCGACCCGATCCGACTGGTTTTCAGCCTGATTAACTCAGTATGTGCTGCCTTAGGACTCCGGTTTTTCCAGTCAAGTGCCAGTCGGAGGTCATTCAAGGGCAAGGCTGATTCAACATGTTGGATCGGCTCCGACTGAGCGAAACTAACTCTAGTCTGACTGAAAACCAGTCGGATCGGGTCGAGTCGGCTCTGTCTGCGCCGGGCTTAACACAACTAACATAAATGCAGTATCCCCAAGGACACACACACACTGACACTGACACAGACACACACACACACACTGACACAGACACACACACACACACACACACACACATTCTTGTAAGGCCCTTCATTTCATACGCACAGGGATATGCTGCGTGTCCCCTATTTGCTGGTCTGTTTACAGGCAGATATGCCCAATTGCTGGTCCACACACACTTGATACACCTGTTTGAAAAATCTCTAAAATGGGCTAAAAAAGGATATTTTTAAATATTTTTCTTCAAAACTTTCAATATCTAAATCCTTGAAAGTAGAAATTCATTGAAAATTAAAGACTTTTTACATAAAATCTTAAAAGCTTCAACCCCAGCATCTGAGATCCTCGTTTAAAACAATTTACCCCATCTCAAGAATTAATAATTAGCTCTTTTTGGACTTAAAAAGTGAAAACACACACAAATGTTTGGATGAGAAATTATGACATCAGTCATGGGATAGAACGAGTGTTAGCAGAAGATGTCTCATCGCGAATGTACACAACCATTGGTGCAATCCTATTGCCTGCTAATAGTTTATTCTATCCACAAAAACATTTATTTCATGACATTTCAAAGAAAAAATGTCACTTGCCTTTGATACATCATACAATAATCATTTGCTTGAGCCTCAAAGTGTTTCAGGGAAAACCACCATCAGATCTCCTCTAGAGCTTATTGGTCGGTGGAAGAAGGTGAAACTAAAACTCAAGGACTCGAGTCAACAGATGTACACAGTTCCTTTCGTCAAGCCTCCACACTAATTTTTTTTCTCTACTGGCCGGTTTGGGCAATTTTACAAGCCCAAAGAGAAAATTTACTTGCCTGCTTACTTCTAGATGAGATTAAAGGGGTAGTTCAGTTTTGGTAGAGAGGGCACAACACAATTTTTTTGTGAGGTAACGAAAAACTGAGTGTCGAATTTGAAAGGACATGCAATTTGAATGGCAGAATAAACTTTATTTGGTCAAAATCGGTTCAGAAATGGCTGAAATATCAATAAATATATTCGATCGTAATAAATTTGGGCCCCAAATTTATTCGATGATTTAAATTTTTATTTTTTTTAATGCTTACACTTTTTCAAAAATTGTCAAAAGTGGTTTTTAAATAGTTGTTGATGATCTCTCTATTTAATAATTATTTCAACAAAACATCACATGCATAATTTTGTATGAAAAATGGTTCAAACCATTTGCCTTTTTTAATAGAGAGCGCCCTCTTCTGTTTTAATGGCTCTTTTTGAATGATAACAGGCTTTTTACTTAGTCGTTTGTAATTTTGTATACCTTTCGAGCATGGTGGAGTTATAAAGTTCTATTAGTTATTGTAATGTTACTGTGCAGGTTTTGGTTACTAAAGTTCAGCCTTACCAAAAGTGTACTACCCTATTTAATTCAAATTACATTCTACTGCAGAAATATCAGTTGCCCGATCAGGCAACCAAATTTGACAAAATTTTACTTGCCCTAGAATGCCCTGAGCAAGCGGGCAAGTGACGAGCCCTGCTTTAGTCACAACTTACAGCGCTTTTGGCATTGATGTTCAGTTTCAAATGAGAAGATATCAGTTTCAAATAATATAAATTAATCAGTGTGATATAAAATCATGCCGACTCTTATTTAATTAGCTCTGATAGACTGTTAAGTACTATAAAATAGTATTACAAACACAGTTTGTAGAAAGTTTATGAAAAATGATTTTCCAGTTTTTGAAACTCTGTCCTTCTTTTCTTGCAGTGAGCCAATCAAGAATGCGTGGGACAGCAGGAAGTCGGTGAAGGAGAACATGAAAGCCATGGGTCTGTCGGCTGACCCTAACAAGACCCAGCGGATCAAATCAACAAAGGTGAAGTTGTTGCGTCAAATTATTGAGCGCTTTTATCAGTGGAGTAGCCCAGACATTGCCACTTGCCAAGAAATATATACAAAACATTTGACAAGTAATAAACCACTGAGTATGTAAAAAGTTTCATAAAATATATATTATTACCACAAATAGCAGTCCAGCATTTTTGGCCCAGTTGAAACACAATTGAGCCCTGAGGATTTTTGTTTCACATCGATTGTTTAGCCCATTACCTACGAGTTAGTGTAATCCCCATAGACTTTGTACACAACCCACTCGGTTCCTGTGGTCAAGGGGTTAAGTTGAACTTAAATGATAGAAAGCCGTTAGTTACTCTGGTAAATAGCCAACAAAATTTCTGAAACACAACATAATATCTTTGTGAAAATCCATCAATATTTTCTCTATCGATCAGATTTTATGTTCTTGGAGTGACAATTCTTAAAAGTCCTGTATATTTGCATTTTTGCTTTTAAAAATGTGTTATGCCAAGGTTACATTGTAACCTTGGAATAATACAATTTGGCCTACCATAATTTGTAAGACAAACTTAAAATTTATGTTCAAATTAAAATCTTTGTGAAACACCCCCTGGTTGAAGTAATTGCTTTTCAGGATGCATGATATATTATGCAAAATCTCATTAGCCTCACAGGCCCTCATTGTCTAGCAGAATGTCTTGTCTGAAACTATAACAAAATTGTCATTTTACAAATCTGTTATTTCTACACATGCTGTATAACTTAATTGATTCTCTTTCAACACTGCAGGAACGATTGGCACCAGTCAGCGTGGATGATACCATGGAAATGGATGCTAGGCCGTCATTTACTAAAAAGACCCAAGTTATTGAAGGTACATTTCATGTTTGATCGATTATAAATCTGTTTTATAAGAGAAGTGCCCCGTTGCAGAAAGAGATACAATCGATTGTACAATTAAATGTAAGTCAGATCATGTGTTCTAAATGCACAAATCTGATTGTTTGAAACGCGCACATTTTCTGACTTACAATTAATTGCAACTTACAATCGATTGTATCTCTTTCTGCAACTGGGCCCTGGACCGTATGTCAGGCTCAACACAGCACTAATACTTGCTTGTTAGCCCAGGGCTAGTCAAATTTTGCTTTTTGGAGGCTTGATCGTGCAACTAGATTTTCAAACTGATAATGAAATAGAACTTTTTTATTCTGCCATTTCAAGCTTTATCATATTATTCTGTTTTCGCAGACAATATCAGAGCCCATCATAACTATGTATCCAAGAATAACAAGATATATTCCATGTATCCCAATAAAATTGCAATTTTAAATTTGAATATAGAATGAGAGGTGTCGCCACAAGCTCTTTACTAGCTAGATGAGAAATAAATAGCTATAAATGAGAAAAATGGCAGAACAGATCTCCAGTGTCCAGATCGCTAGACCGGTGCTCTACCAGCTGAGCTATAGAAAGCCCTAGTGCTGGTGTTCGTCCCTGAAACCCCATAGCTTTTTATGCTCATGATGGTTAGAAGAGTTATTAATCTGACACAAACCCGAAGGATAAGAAATCAACTTAGAGATATGTGCGATGGATCACCAAAGTGATGCAGCTTTTTATATAAATTATTCCAAACATATGGAAAATGACCAGAAATATATAATATAAATGAAAAATTAGCAATGACCGGTAGAGCACCGGTCTAGCAATCCAGAGGTCTCTGGTTCGAATCCCGGAGAAAACCTATTTTCTTCGCTCATTTTTCGTATATATTTCTGGTCAGTTTCCCTAGGTTTGAAATAACTTGATAACTAGTTACTTTATTATCTACCCTTGCTTTATTTTAAGTTTGTATTTGTTTTCCCAACTCTACAGAACTGCAGGACATTGCTGACATGCCTACTAAGAAGAGGGAGAGGATATCCGAACCAATGATGGACTACTGCGTTTATATGATGGAGAAATATGACACAAATTATAAGGTTAGTATCGTGTTTGGCAAATTATATGCATTACCGTATTTGTCGGTGTATTAACCGCTCCGGTGTATTAACCGCACCCCTTAACCCTATATAGCCCCGGGGGGGGCTAAAATGGCCCCCCCCCCTCGACATTTTTCGCGATAATTTTTTAACGCGAAAAAAACTTGTGCTGAAACTTCATGACTTTTTTCTATTGGGTCTTGCGCATCTTTTGAAATACAATTTTTGAAAATCGGACCTACCGTTATGAAGTCACATGACCTTTTGTCTATGCATGTCAGCCCGAAAATTGCTAAATTTTGTGATTTGTGTACAAAACACATGGAAATATCAGTTTTCATAAAAAGAGATATATCATTGGTTATTTGGTCTTGTTTACATTTTAGGTGTTTGTTTTGGGGTTCATAGTAGTTGATTTATCGTTAGAAATAAAATAAACAACAAAAACAATAAAATACATAAGCTAAAAAAACAAAGAAATACATAAGAAATTATAAAAACAATAGAAAACATAAGGAAGAACCTGGCTCTTCCAAATTTTTTGGTTGTATTATTATTCCAAATGGTCTAAAGAACATATGTAGTGAAAACCAATGTTCAATTATGAAGAATATATGATTTATGGGTAAATATATGAATTTATGACCTTATTTGCATAAATTACCATAATTATGCAAAAATAATGCATTTTTCTAAACATTTAAAATTACCATAGTATTCTATACACTTCACTAAACATGCGTGCAAGTTTTCGCGGCGAACGGCCGCTTCGCGGCCGAGATCTTAGGGGGGGGACCAAATTAGCCCCCCCCCCCCCCCCGGGCTATGCATTTTCAAAATAGCCCGGGCTATATAGGGTTTTAAAAAATAAAAAAAAGTGCGCTTAATACGGTCGTGTATTAACCGCACCCCTTTTTTTTTTTTTTTTTTTTTTTTTTGAAAAAAGGTGCGGTTAATACACCAGCAAATACGGTAACTATAGCACACCCACCACAATATTCAGCTGTACTGCAAATGCACAATTTTCAGAATGGGTACAAATGAGATACTGACAAAGAGAAGTATTGGACTTTTTCTATTATTCGAGTGAAAAGATTGACAGCTTTATAGGCAACAAACAAAAAGGAAATCACCAAACAAAAGTCTGTAATCCAAATTTCACATTTGGGGGTGTTCATTAACTTATTTTAGGCAATGGAAAGGGGTATTACGAACAACCACTGTGTCACATCCATGCGATTAACCAGAATAAGTCAATTTAAAACTTATTGTAACCATCTGAATATATACAAAATAATATGGTAAAGTAAGTGATTTAGTATTTTGGTTATTAGATTGTCGGTTACCAACAGTTGAAACTTTAGTTATAAAACTTTTTACTACAACACAAAAAAGTGTTTTGCTTACTATTTTAATTTTCTGTTGCATTCCAATCCATTTTAGGCAATGGCACAAAACATCAACGGTAACACACCCTAGGCAGATCGACAAGCAAGCAATAGTCTGGAAACAATTTGCTGATCAAATGTTCTCTTATTTTGAACCTCGTCCATTTAAGGGGAGTTGGGGACGGCCCGAGACATCAAGAACTATCATCAGGACATGCCGAAGCAGATCCGAAGAAGAAAGAGTGTTTCAAGAGCTGCAAGCTTCAGTAACCATACTGATCCACCAAAATAAGTCTAGTGTATTTATATGATGAAAGTTATTTTAACCATCAACTTACTAGTGGTCTGGGAACAACTTGAAGATCTAATATTCTCATTGTTTTCTTTTGTACTCCATTCAAATTAGGCGATGGCCCGAGACATCAAGAATTACTACCAGGACACACCGAAGCAGATCCGCAAGAAGATCGAGTGGTTCAAGAGCTGCAAGGTGCAGTACAAGCAGTACCTGGCTAAGAAATCTGGAAAGACCAACGTCGACGAGAGCGGAGACGTCACCATGAGCTGATGACCGCAGTATCACCTAAGTTTTTTACATGTGAACTTTGAACTTCATGCAGGTCAACATGAGCCAATGACCGCGGTATCACCAAAGTTTTTGACACTTGGTCTTTGAACTAAAATGAGAATTACAGGTTTTATGATCTACAGGTTATGAAATACTGTTTACGAAGGCACAATAATTTTCCTGCTGGAACTGGGGGCCTGCCATTGTACATAAGAAGAGGTAAAAAAATCCCAGCCCGAATCGCAATATCAGGTACGTGTGCGAGGAAGGAAAACTGAGTGAGTGGGCTCAGAGTTCTTACAATCTACTGGACTAATCTGGTGGCCGACTGCCTTAAGTTACATAGATTATCACTTAACCCGCCTCCTTTATCCAGGTGATGGCATCCACATGTTGGCCAACTGCCTAGTTTGATGGATTATCACATGACCTGCCGTCAGCTTGCAGGAAATTGGACCCTACAAACTGGGGTATGACGGACCAGCATAACCAATGTTATTGTTCTTTACTAATGAATGAATGATTGGACCAAGTCACTAACTGACTAAGAACTTGATCCAACTGCCTTGTGGTATTATAATTTGACTTCACCCTGTATCATGGTAGACCAGTAAGGTTCATTACCAAGTGTGTTACTGTTAGACGTTAATGAATGAATGAATGATTTGACCAAATCACTAAGAAGTTGATGATCTGCCTTGCTCTTTGGATTATCAGTTGACCTGCAGCCTGTATCAAGGAGTTAGGACCCAATAGTGTGATCATGGCATATTCTGGATGGTTGACCAGCGAGGTTTATAACCAGTTGTTTCTGTTATTCATTTAATGAATGAATATATACATTTTTGTTTTTAGAGATCTAAATCAAGCTTACCTGACTTTAAATAGCGCTCTATATACTGTCTTCCATTTAACTCGATAACAAATTTCTGGGTTTGAGTGTGCCAGTGTCAAATTAAAATAGTGCTCTGAATATGACTTAATAGGGCATAATTGCCCCAAGCTTTTGATAGCCTCTCATATATTTGTTCACTGGTATGATCAATACTGAATCGGAGAGGGGGACCAATTGGGTTGATTTGATTATAGTTTATATGTTCTGAATTAAATAAAGAATGTGTATAGAGAAAAATAATGTTATTCTTTTCCCTAGAACGGTCATGGTGTTCAAAATGAAGTTGATATTTGATACCCTTAACATTCTTCTAAGATATTCATCTGGGCTGAAAGAGATACAATTGATTTTAAAGTTGCAATTAATTGCAAGTCAGATCACGTGACTTAATGCGTAAATCTGTCTTAGAGGTCACCTGTCTACAGTGGCCACTTTTCTTGTTTCCTCATACATGTAGGTGGTCATTATACACAGGTTTGACTGTAATTCCAACTTTACAATTGATTGCAAATCTTTCTGGACACATTAAAATGACGTCATAAGACCATATGCTTTAGTGTATAACATGCAGTGAAATTTATTGCCTCCAGTGACACAATACAAATTGCAGTAAAACAAAGCAAAACATTTGATTATACATTATGCAGCTGGTGAAAGATGACATGATAATATAATACTCATTAGTTGGTGTAAAATAAGGCATACATTGATATATTTACAAGAGATGTGAATACTTTATGATTTATACCAACCACCATATCATCCTTTTTACAATTAGAAATAATATAGCATGTGTAACTTGTGAAAGTAAATTAAAGTGGAAGCTGAGAGGAATGAAAATTAATGTTTGATTTTTTATAATTTTCTGATTTTCATCTGGCAATGGAAATTTCCAAGTATTTCAATATGTACATTGATTATTTGTTGAAAATTAAAACGTTTAGAACATAAAGTAAAATCCCTTCTACTTTAAAACGAGTCTTACAATTACATTTCAATGGCAAATTTATTTAAGATATGTTATATATTCTAGCAGCCGAAGACCTGTTTTATACTTTGTGCTTGTACAAATATATTTTGGTTTAGCTCAATCAGACTAAGATTAATTTTCTTTCAAATTTGAGAGAGAATAATAATCCATGACCCATAGATTCAGAAAATACAGACATGGAAGAAGTACACAACAAAACAGTTGGTATTTGGCATCATTTAAGTTTGTTGATGGTTGCAAAAGAGAAACACTACCTTTTAAATTTATATTTGTACATTATTTTCCTTGAGCCAAAAGCGCAGACCCGTTTCATAAATAAAAGTCTGTTTTATTTTGTTCTGCTCTTTTCAAAATGTCACCAAGTTGAAGGAGTGCAATTAATATTTTTTTAAACACATAACTATCAATTGATGCAATGGTTTGAACATTTTAAATACATAATCATGCAAGAATTTAAATTGTAGAATTGCTGTAGAAAACTGTCAAGAGTTAAATAATTGCTGACTACTTGAGTTACATTGCTAAAAAAATGTATGCTACCATGATTTTTTTTAAATCTGGTCATTTATAAAAAGATAGCACTTATATTGCTTATATACCAAATAGGCTTCTTGACACTAACATTAATATATATTTGGGGTACATGAATATAAACAAACTGTATAATATATAAATATCATGGACGGAATATGATGGCTGTTATTGCGCAATAACCGATTACAAGTATCTCATTCAAATGATATTGTTAACTATATACAAAATACACTCAATAAAATGCTTGTGTTCAAATAAAACTATTTTAGTGAATATACAGATTATCTAACCTTCCTTTTGTAATTTTATAGTCTACTATAATGTATGTATGAATACCAATACACTTCCTCTCGAAAGGGAACTCCACACTAAATAAAACAAGTGTTGATGTGCATAATAAAGTTGCTATTTGAGATCTTCCACTGTTAATATCATTACACACTTCGAAGTGATTATCATGGTCATAAAATAGCAGAATTAAAACATCAAAAGAGATATTTCATGGTAAAATCATGACAATATTTTGGCTGTATATTGGGCCTGGGACAACTATATATTAAAATAATTTGAACAGCTGTTGGTTTTCGAATGCGACTTAATTTGTATTCGCCCTTGGGCAGACAAAAAAATGATTTTAGGTTGTATTAACAAAGTCATAAGACTTGTAACTAATCAAACAATTTGAATAGCTCTTTGTTCAAATATTTGAAAGGCAAAGTCACAGGCCTACTGTATGATTACTGGGAACTGCCCCTTAACCCGTCAAGGACTGACTGATTTTGCTACAACATGTATTCTCCATAGACCAAAGCCCAAATATTTTCGGGACCAGTCCTGAATGGGTTTAACACACTCGTTGCTCTATGACCATGATCTTTTGTTTTTTTATTAATTCTGAGTCCAGGGGGAAAAGAAAGATTACTTCAAGAAACATTTGCCAAATATGTTATTACTTTATCGGGGCTAGATATTTACTTCCTGTGCCCACATTCATAAATCTGTGTTAGCTTAGTTCCATTCTGTAACAAGAGATTATTTCAATTGCCAACTAGTATAGGTTTAACTAATAAGGTAATACATACTTATCCATATAACCATAGTTGGTGACTTCAAAGGGATAGTTGAGTTCTGGTAAGGAGAGTACAGTTTTGGTGAAACTGAATTTTAGTAACCAAAACCTGCATCATTACATTACAAACGAATAGTTATAACTAGAAAGGAACACAAAATTACAAATAACGTAGTAAAGATTATGTTATCATTCAAAAAGCGCCGTTAAAATGTAAGAGGGCGCTCTCTAAACACTCATCGGTTTCAACCATTTTGAATAAAATATTGTGCATGTGGGCCATTCTTGGTCACGTGTGTGACCCAAAACATGACAAATTTTGAAATGGGATGCTTATATTTCAGTAAGTATGAGACTATAATGATTTTTACTTCATATGTGACTTGAATATGTTGTAGTCTTTCAAACTTAACACAAAAGATTTTATAAGGATTACGTAACTCAATGTCAGAGGTCAAATGGCATGGGTCACGTGTGTGACTTCGCACGGAGCGCTTTTTTTATAACTAAATTTCATTTGGAAAATTCTTTAAAATATGAATAGCTATAATGTTCATCTTATTACCAGAGAAGTACTATACATTTGTAAGTACAACAATAGCAATGAATGAGAATTATATCAAACCATTGTTTGTTATAGTACTTAATTATGTGGCAACGTCTGGTCACGTGTGTGACATTTTGGGGTGGTCACGTGTGTGACATGTACAATATGAATGGAAAAATGGGAATTTTATAATATCGGGTTTAGAAAAGAATGAAAGGTTGAATTTTTACAAAGTTGGTATCAACCTGTACAGGAAAGTGAGAAGAATGAGCTTGCTAATTATCCTTTTGATATCTTGATTATTTTCTGAATTATGATTATTAGAAAAATATTGAAATATGTAAATTTATGCAAATGAGTAAAAAAGTTTCATTTTAAACTTCAAATCATGTATTTCATGAAACTTTACACATGGATCATTCCAAAAATGGAACAAAACTACAGTAAAATTAAACTTTAATTTTTCCGAAAAAGTTTCACTTTTCAAAGAATGGCCCATGTGATGCTTTGTTGAAATAGTGATTAGATAGAGAAATAACCAACAACTATTTAAATACCTATTTTGTAACTTTTTGAAAAGAGGAAGCATTTTTTTTAAATTTTTAACAGCTGGTTCAAAATTCTCTAATAAACCTGGGGCCCCAGGTTTATTACAAATTGTTATATTTATGGATATTCCAGCCGTCTCTGAACCGATTTTGATCAAACAAAGATGATTTTATTATTTAAATATTATGCTCTTTCAAATTTTACACTCAGTTTTTCATTACCTCACAAAAAAAAAGTAGTCTAGTGCCCTCTCTACCAAAACTCAACTATCCCTTTAAAACGTGCTGCTTAAACTGGAACTCAAAGCTAGTGTGGTTTTATGAATAAGGGCCCAGGTGGCCTTGATCGGGCGAGTAAAATAGAGACTATAAATATTAAAATTGTGTTGGAACTTTACCATAATTTGGTAGCCCAAAACAAAGAATTAATTTTTTATTTGGTTGCCTGGCAACTTGCCCAGTTGCTCAAACAACATTTTAGCAGCCAAAAGATTAACTAAGCTTGCAGGCCAATGATAATTTCTAGCCCCGATTTATTAACAAGTTCAAAAGTTCATTCACTGTATATATCTTAAATCATTCAACATTAAAATACAATTATAAAAGTATTAAACCAGTAATTAATTCAGGCCTCTTTACCATATCAAATTACCATAGTTCCCAAACAGCAATCTGAATAAAATCACACATACAAACTTTCTGGTTTGTGGCAAATACAAACTATTTCTTTAAATTTTCACAAAATGCATATACTTCTTTGTGTTTCAAATTTGGTTTACTTTTTATTTACTCTTTTATTGATGTTTCTATTTTCAAATTTATGTTATCTTGATGGAATATATTAAAAGCAGTATATTTTGACAGACCACAGTATTCATCACCGTGTTTCAAGCTTCTATTATATTAATACGGTAAGCTTCAAACCCCGAAATGGTTCCCACTCGAGATATCCTCACCCCGAGGATTTGGCGACTTCCCGACCGTCGCAATCGAAGGATATACGTTTTGCGGAGGACAATAAGGCATTCCCGAGTCGCTCCCGCCCCGTGGTCGTCGTCCAGATCGAAGAAAAGGGAAAGTCAGCAATGTCAATTGCCTGTTTAAGACGCCGAGCATTGACTAACGATTTATCGCCGTAAAAGTATTTGTAAGAATATAAATTGGAGTAGATAAAACAAATAATATATCGAGAAACCATTTTAGATATAACACGTTGCGAAACTACCCAGGTTTTGATAAATATCAATATTTATATTACGCGGATGGTATGGTAATGATCGCTATTGCCGATTGGCATCGTGTTTGTAAGTGCATCGACGACAAAATGCGACAACTTCAATTTAGCTGCGGTTATACAACGCGCAATGGCTGTACAGCCGTGTATACACGTCGCGCAGTCATCTAATTACCCCACCGAACCGTAGTTTATTTGCATAGCTCACTGACCTGCTGACCATCGTCTCTGGTCACTATATATTCGCCCTACCGTACACGATACTATAATTGCGCCAGCTTATGGTAAGATGTATTAAGTCCGCGAGCTCACATGCTTTGTACACAGCTGAGTGGGCGTGCAAAGTGCATTGAAGTGAATAAAGCGGGGTGGACAATGGTGGAGCAGGGGAGTTTTATACAATCTCGACATCTTGCGGTAAGATGATTGTATTATGCCATCCGCGAAGAGAAGACGCCTGGGGGTGGGGGGGGGGGGGGGGGGGGTATCAGCTCATTTATTATGCAATGCATGTATTGACGGCTACTATTCCCTTCAACCATTGAACTCCCATATCCTTGCTTCAACGGAATATATCATCGGGTTTCACAAGAATATGACAAAATGTATACGCCGGAGAACTTAGATTGGATATGAAAAGTTTATGGGATGAATAGACGGCTACTATTCCCTTCAAAGGAATATATCATCGGGTTTCACAAGAATATGACAAAATGTATACGCCGGAGAACTTAGATTGGATATGAAACGTTCATGGGACACGACGGGTTATGTGTCATGCAGGCAATTGGAGTCGCGGGGGGGGGTGGGGGGGGGGGGGGTTCAACGGCGAAGCTACTGTAGCAAGCTACTGAAGCAAGCTACTGAAGCAAGTACACGAACATAGTGTACTGTATCTAATTTAATACAAGCGGAACAAATTATGGACTCTATAAAATATGGGGGATAATTGAATAACTTTCCATGGGTACTAAACCATTATGATTTTGTTATACATTGGCCCGATATCGTTGGACGGGACCCTAATGCGTCGGGGCCCCGTCCAACGACGGGTTGTGGGGCGGGATTGAGTCGCCCGTGTTTATTTTGTCTTATACTATTTAAATTATGACTCTGGGAATAGTAAAGATTTAAAGTATCGTTATGTCATCATCGCCTTTCTCTCACAAAAACCCGCGGATTTCCGCGGGTACAGCTAGTTTGTCATGAATACAAGGAACTGACATACAGTAAAAGTTGCTTCTGTTTCTCATCTAAATGTCATAAATACTGGTGATATTATAATCATGTGCATCACTATTTGAAGAATTGAATATCAAAAAGTCATTTGATTCCGTCGACTTTGCTGCAAGGTGCGGTACACTGTGTTCCAGCAAAAGGTTTCCTCTGTAAAGCAATCCGACTTGCATTGCTCTAATCTTGCAGAGAAAAACGTGCATACATTTCCTGGAGTACAGAGAGTTCATCCGTTATACCAGTTGCTTGCATTTAAAGCTGTTAATGTCTATCAATGTTTATATTCACTCATCTGTTGCTTTTTGCAGGGTACAGCAAAAACATTAAAGTAGCTGAGCGAAGAAATATCACAAAATATCACAAAATAGACAAATTATACATGCACGGGGAGCTTATACCAACCAGAACACGACTCATCTGCTCTTAAGTCTTGAAATATCAATGAAACGCGATAAGAAGTGTGTTTCCAAGACCCTTCTCAGAACTTCTATATGGCTTGAAACGGGAATTACCGAGTACGGATTAATGACGTCACACGTGCGAGTCCCCCGCCTAGACCGTAGAGCGAGACGTATACAACTGTGTATTAAAACCCTCACAAGAAGTTCTGCAATTCAAGTTTGAGCGTTTATATCTATCATGTTACTTTTTTACCGTTCATGAGTTTGGTATGATTGGAAGGCTTGTATTCCCCACTTTAAACTGATATGACATTTGCCATGAATATGTTATCATGGAATGCGCATGACACCCGAATATGGGGCAAAGTCAAAAGTAAAATGTTGCAAAATGCATTGATAAAACAACAGTGTACCCTCCTTTTGTTGTGAGAACGGTGTTATGAATAATGTTCAGTCGGTCATGCGTGAATGTCAATGCGGTTTTATCATTTTTTTAAGGATGAAATATACCTTTATTATTTTGAGGTGGTGCAATAACGATTGTGTATGTTGCTAGGAAGACGTAGTGTGTTTTATTGACTGCTTGAGAAATTATCATTATGTTTGACCATATTAATGCTTTTTGCAAGATTTCACTTTTGACTTTGTAATGCACATTCCATGATAAAAAATGTCATATTATTGTGAAGGGGAGAAAACAAGCTTTCCAATGGTAACACATTTATGAACGGTAATACAGTAATAAGGCAGATATGAACGCTCAAACTTGAATTGCGGAACTTTTTGTGAGGGTTTATAATACAGACTTCACATGACACGAACTTACGCCAGCTGATGATGGAAGTGGAATACAAATCTCTCGAAAACAGCTAATTACATTTTATTATTGCATATAAAGAATATTCCATTATACTTGAATCATGCAAATAGATTTGTCTACCTCTCTATGTCGTGTAATTTCCCCGAGATGTTTTCTTAAACATGTTAGCCTGGCAGCTAGCGCAGAGTGAATATTGTTGGCGACTATTGTTCAGGTTATGTATATAGACATGACAGTGAATCTTGAGCACACCTTTGCATTTTATGATGTCATGCAGTTCAAATAACGGTGCATATGTAATTAATATTCGCAATTAAATAGTACTAGTAGTAGAAGTGTTTTTAGTGACTTTACTGAAGAATGAATTCATGGTATTTTCTGTCTCGTCCTCTTCATTCTATCCCTCCTACATCCCCATCATCATCATCATCACTATATCACTATACCAATGACATTATATTTTGTGGAGCTGTTTACATCAACTTTGATGTCTACATTTAGTAGCAGTTCCTCCTGAAGATCAGGCATTGTGATGAGAATACTTAGCGTTCGGGTGGTATACACATACACCTACAGTACACAAAGCCCACGGGCTTGGGAGCGCAGCTCTCATGCACTCTTCACACATGTGACGTCATTAATCGTACCCCCACACAGCGGGCTGACCAAGGGCGAATAACGGGTCGAAATTTCATCACTTTAGATTGCAGATTAATCAATTCTGTGACAATTTTTGACAAAATATATATGAATTATTAGGAAGAATGTAACATTTCCTTTGCGATGATGCCAAAATTATTTAGGTTACAAGCATTTTTAAACCTTCGCTCAGGTACTTTAACGTTGAGGAATGATAAGAAGTAAACAATCACTTGATGTAACTAGCATTTATAGCTTTCATATGTTGTCCAATCACACGGTACACCTTGCGGGCTATCTCGCATGGAAAACCAAGAAAATCAACGCACAATTTAGCAATTTATGGCTAATTATACAATAATTATATTTATGGCTGATGTCCAATGTCATTCAATCACACTATGTAACTATCCGGTAGTGTTTAAAGCCAGAAAAGTTCATCAAGAGCGGAAGGGAAGCGTTTTTTTTTAAATCTCGCGTTAGTGAGAGCCAGCTTAACCTCGAATGCGAAAAAGCACGAGGCTATCGCACTTGGGGCTGAGCAAGCTCCTCAATTCGCGGTGGGCATCGAGCCTTCTTTGCGGCGTCGCTGACGATAAATGCATCCGGGTTGAATTGCACGTTGTCCATGGTGGCGCGCATGATGGGCGCTGCGAGCTCCGTGGTCCGCGTCGTGGCATTGGCCCTGCGAGCCGCTCGCGAGATGTTCCAGCGAACGGGCTTGTCGGGTTGGTAGCCGTCGACGACGTTCTTGGGCTTGGCCAGCTCCAGCTGGCGCACAGTTGCATTCGCCACCTTGGCAGTGTCTGTGACCTGTGGGGATAGAGAATAACAAATGTAATACAGTGGAACCTCATTGTACAGAGCTCTGATATAACAAAATCTTCTTTAATATAACAAAGTCATTTTGCTGGTCTTTTTCTATATTCTTTTGTTTTTAACCCTGATATCAAGATACCTGAAATAGCAAGGTCATTTCCATGGTCCTAAAGTCCTCTTTATAATGAGGTTCCACTGTAAACGGCTGTTTAGAGGCAGGTATATGTATATGTACATGAATGGCAACAGGCTTTTTCTACAGGAGTTGGCAGGATCAACGGCGACATGCATCCTTGGGGCCCAAGACCATCCCCTGCCTGCATGTGTGGCTCACCCGAGCAAACCGCCAATCACATCATTCACGAGTGCCCCATCCTTCGCCCAACCGGTAACCCAAACCCAGATCTGAACAACCTGAACCCTGATGCTATACGCTGGATGGCGTGGCAAAATGTATGTGATGCTGCATAGATGCTCTGAATTAATTGCACAATTGAAAGAGGGAATAGTAATTGTGTTCTCTTCCAAGGCAGTGGGACAACACAACACAAGGTATGTGGTAAAGCTTCATTTTAATGTCATCCCACCTCACTTCATGTACATGTAATGGATGCGACTATTGAGCAGTTCTTGGCAATATTAACAGCATCTTATCCCTAGAAACAACATAAGAGTGTTCATCATCGAGTTTCATACATAGCCTGTTCCCAAAGTCGTCTTATTCTCCTACTAAGGTTAAAACCGTGGCATTCTTTGATAATTAGTTGGCAATTAAAAAGTAGGTTATGGTCAAACTTACCGGCCACTGTGGCTCCCTGAAGGGCCCTTGTGGTCTGCTCTTGGGTCTTGCTAGCATATCTAGCCTAGGAGTGGTCCTTGCATTCTTGGCACTCCCGGGCACTATCGTCTCAACCTAGAACAGAAAAAGAAAAAAGGCAAGAATTGTAGGATGTGGGATTGTCTTTTAATACAAGACTAACGAGTCTGAAAGGACCTTGTCAAATTTGTTATTTTTCGACAATTTTTGAACAGATTTTTGTTAAAGCTTGATTTATAAATTTTTGCTAGGATCAATAATTTCATTCTCTGCACTCCCTAGCACTATGGTTTCTCCTTGGAAATAGATAACGTACACGAAAATTAAGATGTACGATTATTATGAACTCAAATGTAAAAAGATCTCTTTAAATATCTACATGTATTTCATATTTTTACAAAGCATATTGACATACAAATAAAGAATAAGACGTCACGCCGCGACATACTCTATTACGTGACATATTCAAGACATGACACACGCGGTACCCCGGGGTACCGTTGTACCCTGGGGTACCGCGTTGTGTAGCGCCATCTTGCGTCCAACCGTACCGCAGCTATTGCGTTGTGCATGCAGTGCAGCGCGCGATTGTATGCATGCTATACCCACAGTACAGCCCTAAAAATTAAATAAATAATTAACAAAATGGCGGATTTTCGTCTGGTACCCCGGGGTACCGTTTATGTCATCACATACCGGTTTCGCTATTAGAAAGTCCCTGTGTGGAGTCTTAGGTCGAGCCAGAAATTCCAGCCTCTCCTTTTCCGCAGCTTTCTTTGCTGGGTCGCTGACGTACCAGATGGGAGACTTCCGGCCACAGCTGAAGGCATGACTTGGCCTGTGGATGGAAAAATAATATGATAGATTTTGTAAAGTACTCAAAACATATGACAAGTCAAAGACCTGCCTATATACCCAGGGTAAAATTCCCATTGACTATATTACCAATAAAATCGAAGAATTACCAATTTAAATCAATTGGTAATATAAAGAGCATGCATATATGGAAAATGAAACAATTTGGCAAATTGAAATCAATGGGTACCAATTGAATTCAATGGGTACCCGTACCCATTGAGACCAATGCCAATGGGTACCCATTGAATTCAGTTTCAATGGGTACCCATTGAATTCAATTGGTACCAATTAGAATTTCAATGGGTACCCATTGAATTCAATTGGTACCAATTAGAATTTCAATGGGTACCCATTGAAACGGTACCCATTGAATTCAGTTTCAATGGGTACCCATTGAATTCAATGGGTACCAATTAGAATTTCAATGGGTACCCATTGATACCAATGCCAATGGGTACCCATTGAATTCAGTTTCAATGGGTACCCATTGAATTCAATTGATACCAATTAGAATTTCAATGGGTACCAATTGGTTTCAATGGGTACCCATTGGTTTCAATGGGTACCCATTGAATTCAATGGGTACCAATTAGAATTTCAATGGGTACCCATTGAAACCAATGCCAATGGGTACCCATTGAATTCAGTTTCAATGGGTACCCATTGAATTAAATTGATACCAATTAGAATTCAATGGGTACCAATTGGTTTCAATGGGTACCCATTGAATTCAATGGGTACCCATTAGAATTTAAATTGGTATTTCGTCATGGGTAGATGACTATGTTAACAATCGAGATAAAACATAGTCGTAACAAACTATGAAATTCACCTGCATATGGAAAGCAGCATCACAAAGTGATTGAAGCATTCTGTCACGATAATGTACCGGGAGAACAAGACAGTGAGGGTTGCCCTATTCCCCCATTTTTTAACGGTTATAAAGAAAGTTGCTACTGACAGCCACAATAAGCCTATCAGAGCTGTTTTGACTGGTAAACAGGTCATGGATTTTAAATACATTAATGAATTGCTGTTCAGTTTCCCTGAAGAACTCTATAGAACAAGCAGTGGAATATCTTGATAATTCACTCGACCCTTTTATTTAATACTCCTATTTTGCTTTTAACTGTGTTAAGATGAAATCAATCGAAGATGCGAACCTGTCTTCTTGAAATGCTGAGGGGGGTTTCTTGTAGTTGGACAGGGTCTCCAGCCGCTCCGTCGGACTGGTTCGCATCGCCAGGGGGCTCACTTCCCAAATCACAGAGTTTCGGCCGCAGCTGTACACGTACACATCCCTGCAAAGGAAAAAAGGAGATGCCATTCTCAAAATTCTCACCTTCATGTCAAATTTAAGCAGCCATGTTCAAATATGAAACTATAGTATTTCATAAAATATTAGTATTGATTATTTTTGAAAGCTGGCATGTATTTACAGTGAAAGATTAAATTATCAAATCTTTTGACCTCTAGAGATAAGAGTTGAATCATTCTTAATACTCAATACTGCTATTGGATTCTCCCTTTCATCTGGCCTTGGATCAATCTCTCATTGCAGAATTAACAAATTCTATCATTATAAACAATGTTTCACATATCCTAATCACCACCACCACCGCCGCCGCCTTTTTTATGGATCACCTTGTTATATCATGTCCTAATGTCAACTACTAGTAATTGGTGGATTTAGGGCTTGCGAGTTCATCATCATCCTCACCACCACCACCATCATCATCAAACTTTCTTTAATATCATGTACTCGGTGAACTTTTTTCCAGTTCTTCTTAGGTTCTTCTTAGTGAGTTGTTCAGCATCATTATCCTCACCACCACAACCCCACCATCATCATAGATCATCTTTTATCAGTTACTCACGTTTTTCCATCATAGGTGCTCCTGAAGTTCTTTTTAGGGCTTGAGAGTTCCTCCACCCTTGGCGAGGGTGAGGCGGACCTGGCAGCCCTGCTTACGGGCCACATGGTTTCCTGGTTTCCCCATTCTAGCTTTGGTCTGTCAAGTTATGAAGCAAAAAGGAATGCGTTCAAAGATCTGTATACATTTATCACAATTTGAAAGTGTATTCAAATCCATTCAGTTCAGTTCAATTCAATTCAATTCAAAATTTTATTTCAGACTCAGATCAGCCGATTGCCCCACTCTAGCTTTGGACTGTCAAGTTATGAAACAAAAAGCATGCGTTCAAAGATCCATATATTGTAAATTTTTAATTTCAAATTGCATAGAACAAAATAAACAGATTATACCAAAGCGCAATGCCTGGTGTTTATGAAAATATATATTATTTTGATGTTTTTCAGGATGTTAAAATAGCACTTTCAAAACTATTCCTTGTCTTTGAAAAATCCAACAAGAATTAATTAAATAAATTGAAAAATCGATTTTGATTTTACATATTTACAAGGAATAATCTTTTGAAAGATACGTGTGTGTGTTACTTTTTGTGACTTTCAACATCAATGTACAATTTTCAAATAAAAGCTTTGGATACGAGCATGCAGTGTTCATCTGTTATCTCTTTTTACCAATTTAAGAGGCCGCTATATTTTTCTCTTTACCATTTGGAACATATATCAATATAAGAGAGTTAGAATTGTATACAATTTACAGATTTTCTTATACACACGATAAACACATTTTTGTTTGTTATTAATTTGTTTTAAATGAATATATTATGTTAAAACGCTTTAAACACAAAACTTACCCAAAGCTTGTCAGCCATATTGCTTTAGAATTCTTGGGTTCTGCTAAATATTGATACCTGCTATCCCTAGGGAAGAATGGAAAAGATAAATACTAGTTAACATTCTGTAAATCATTCAAATAAGTAATAGCAAAGGAAATGTGAACGAACTATGGAATATATCTAGGAAAATCAGTTTGTTTGTTTTATTTCTTCTAGTATATTACCAAGTTTTAAAATCACTTGTTTTAGAATAAAGATATATGAGAAGGCTCTTTATTGCTCATGCAAATTATTTTATACAAGTTTGAGAAGGAATTGTTTCTCTTTGCCTGTTCACATGACTCTGTTTAGTTTCATATATATTTGCATGACTCTTGAAAAAAATACTGTGAAAATTACAGTACTTCAAAAATACATCATTATCATGATTGATCTGTGAATACTGTATATAATGGGCATTTCATTTTCAGCAATTATTTTCCAGGAGGGCTGAGGTTGTTTGCCTGATTAAAAGATCTTATCTATCTCCAACGACCCAAAGAGATGATTTTGCCCTCCAAAATAAGCTCATTTTGCTCCAATATGTGTTGGTTAGCCCAAATGTGAAGTACTCTTGCCCGACTTTGAGGTGATTTGGCCAAAATGTAAAAGTGATTTTGCCCAATTATGTGGTAGATTGTTCAAAACTTTCTGGGGAGGTTGCACCCCAAAATTAACCATGGTTTAACCATGGTTTAACCATGGTTTTACTATGGTTTTACCATGGATTGACTGTAAAACCATGGTTCACCCCCCCCCCCCCCCCCCCTTGGCCTCTTCTACCTAGATGTGCAAAAAATGAAGATTGACTCACCTTGGACTGTCAGAAAGTCCACCTTGAGGGTCCTCTACCGGAGCTGAAATAAAATGTGACAAGAACAAAAAAGAACAATAACTACTTTTAATTTCAATTAAAAATGTTAGCTTTGATTTAAGATGGAAAATGTTCGACTTTGCTGTAATGAAATTAGAAAAAAAAGAAGAGCAATAAGTTTTATGGGGAAAAGAACTTAAACTAGTGAAGACATTCAGTATCAGAGGGGTTGTGAGTTGCAACCTGAAATTCCATTTCAAACTCCAGTTGACTACATATACCTCCAGCTAGTCCATATAACAAGATTCCACACATTTCGAACTGAAAATAACAAAACTGTTCATAAAAATGAATTATTTTCTAATTAGATTCACCTAGAAAAGATAAAGCACTTACCAACAAAAAGAATAAACACAAAATAATTTCCTGTCTTAAATGGAAAGATTAATTCTCTACTGATTTCCACTAGAAATGTTTCACTCTGTTGGTTTCATCTGGAAAAGATGGATTATTTAGTATCAGCTAGAAATGTTTTGTTCTCTACTTGTTTCAACTGGAATTGGCTTTTTCAAATTGGCTTTAACTGGAATTGTATTTTCTCTATTGGTTTTATAGGGAATTGTTAATTCTCTATTGGTTTCAACTGGAAATGATTAATTCTCTATTGGTTTCAAATGAAATGTTTTAAATCTCTATTGGTTTCAACTGGGATTATTCATTCTCTATTGGGAAAAGCTTTGTTCTCTATTGGTTTCAACTGGAATTGTTCATTCTCTTTTGGTTTCAACTGGAATCATTCGTTTTCTATTGGTTTCAACTAGAAATGTGTCATTCTCTATTGGTTTCAACCTGAATTGTTCATTCTCTATTGGTTTCAACTAGAAATGTGTCATTCTCTATTGGTTTCAACTAGAAATGTGTTATTCTCTATTGGTTTCAACTGGAATTGTTCATTCTCTATTGGTTTCAACTAGAAATGTGTAATTTTATATTGGTTTCAACTGGGAGTGTTCATTCTCTATTGGTTTCAACTAGAAATGTGGCATTCTATATGGTTTCAACTAGGAGTGTTCATTCTCTATTGGTTTCAACTGAAATTGTTCATTTTCTATATGTTTCAGCTGGAATTTTGTAATTTTCTATTGGTTTCAACTGAAATGTTTTAATTCTCTATTGGTTTCAAATGGAATTGTTTAATTCTCTATTGGTTTCAACTGAAATGTTTTAATTCTCTATTGGTTTCAAATGGAATTGTTCATTCTCTATTGGTTTCAACTCTAAATGATTATTCTCTATTGACTTCAGCTGAAATTGTTTATCTATTGGTTTCAACTAGAATTGTTTAATTTTCTTGTTTTCAATAAAGAGTTTTCAATGTATGTTATTATCGGTTTAAACTGGAAATCCTGCAATATGCAAGATATAAATGTCACTTCATCACATTTCATCTTATTATCTCATTTTATTTCTTCTCTTTAATGACCATTCTGACCGTGATGAAAGATAAAGGACTGATGTATAGAAGACACAAAACACTGTCTCTATAGCAACCACCACATCAGATTGTGGTCAGCCATTCAATCAATTGGCTTATCCATGTACATGTATTAAGTGAAGGTATTAAAGCGTCTTTCTTCGAGTATTGACTTTCACATTGATTGAACATCATTTTGCCTTTGTATCCATTGAATAGCCATGGTAGGTTAACCCCCAAGGCTAATCGAGCTAGCTCTACCACATGGGTGTGCTCGTTAGTAAGACATATTGAGCAAAACATTTTCTTGGAAAACAAATGTGTAGTACAAGTATGTGCTCCTCTTTATATCTTTCCAGAGACAAGTGCATATCAACTCCATCATCATGGATTGGATTAATTATTCAGGAGAGAATGTCAAACAAGCACACGTTGAACTACAGTATGAATATTATTTCACAAAAATAAGTAGTGTTGAACAAAATTAGCTGTATGTTTTATGTTGGAAACATATTTTCACATCTATAAATCAGTATAACCGTTTCATGATTAACTTTATTAACCAGCGTTTTTCCATTATACAGTACATGCCCCAACAACATTTACTCACTACTCTTAAATGGGTCCGACATTTATAACTCAAAATTTTATTTCTTTTTGTCCTTTTAAAACCTAATTGTACATTTTAAAAAAGAGAGTTGAGAATGTAACAGTTGCACTATAATCTACAACATGCATACATTTCCAATAATTTGTTAAGCATTTCATGGGTTATATCGTTATAAATTCAAGCAGAATTAAGGTACAGCGTAACCCAATATTCCATTTAATTAGGAAAGCTTTCAATGGAAAATGTGTTAATGAAATATCTTAATCAACCCCTGCAATTTGCAAACTCCCACAGTTATGCTAGGACAACACGTCATTGATTTTCTAATTAGTATGTCAATATTGCAAATTTCTTGCGCAAATGAGGAAATAATGGAACACATCAAGTGTGTAATTGGTGCACAAACAAGAAAATGTGGTCGTTAAGTCACTGACGAAAGTGTAAGAAATATCTAGGCCTACCTTATGTTTTATTGGGAAAATTAAACAAACTAACTTAGTTACTGACAAGTTAGTAAGTTTCTCTATAGTACAGAGATACAAGTA
Source organism: Echinarachnius parma (assembly GCA_037951105.1). NCBI lineage: Eukaryota > Metazoa > Echinodermata > Echinoidea > Clypeasteroida > Echinarachniidae > Echinarachnius > Echinarachnius parma. The sequence continues at coordinate 53,714 of JBAMJV010005618.1, read as the reverse complement.
CATTAAGTTGTTACAATGGAATAAGGAAAATGAGCATATAGATATATTTCCTAATAAATAATTTGTGTGAGTTATAAATCAAAATATTTGTAGGCACTGCAGTGTATCATAAAGTATGAAAAAGGGCTTGAATGCATGCTAAATCAAATGTTACAAATTGATGATGCAAGTTTACATTATTTACACCATATCATTGATTAACTCGATTTTGTTTATTTCACACTTTAAAATAAATGATATAAAAATACAGTAATACTTGTCAACAATAATGCAAACAATTTCTAAATACTCTACCCAGAGGACTGTACTGAAATTGGAAGAAAGTGAAGAAGACAAAAATAACAGAAGATAACACTTACACATGATGCAAATTAACGTTTATTTGTCATGAATCCGTGAGTAGTATTATATTCCTCTTTATAATCACATACATGAATAGGCAGAGTAACCACAGATCATCGAAGCACTGTTCGCAACGTAAATGTTCATTAAATAAACCGGCGTACATAAAACAATGTCTGCGATGTAAACGTTCATCAAATCAATCAACTGTTGCACCTACAGGCAGGATTCAAAATAAACATTAATGCCTGCTGGCTTGCGGCTACGAATTACTCTTTGGGCCACCAATGTTTCAGTGAATCAAACCTATACTTTCGTAACTATAGTTACCAACAAATGAAATTTGTAATGTTTTCCTTTGCGTAAGGGCTACCAAATTCTCGCTTCTGGCCACCAAAATTGAAAGTTCTTGATTTCACTTGCTCGATTAGTGCACCACCAGTGAAAAAAATAAATATCTAGAAATTAACAATTAAAGTGCATGATTGATCCTCAAAGCAAACCGTGTATTAGTATCGGCGATCAATTTCACAGTGACCTAATCCTTTTAGTGACAAAACAGTACACGCACCCACTACATCGAACATTAGTCAAATCATTATTGATCACTGTTGGTCTAGTAACAAACAAAGAGGCCATCTGCTTTTAATTGATCGTGACACGACGCTGTTCTTCCCCGTCATACTCCGGCTTCGATCATCTATTTGTTCCAACAAGGTCACACACACATCAAATGCTTAGAACTTGTTTTGGTTTTGCTTTCACTGCCAAACTCCACTTCGTTCTGTCATAGGATCAATTTATACATTTGTTCGTATTGTTCTTTTATTTGTCATAATCACCTTCGTCCGAATGATTCTTTGAGAAAATCCAATACTACATTGATTAGTTCCATTTCATAGAGGCTGAATCACAAGGATGATATGTTTGTTTAATTGAGATTGTTGTTGTAAGTAAATGCATGCAGCCTTTTGTATCTAATAGTTGACTGACACTAAGTATACTGCTTGGATGATCACCTCTAAAATAGGTTGTCATGGTTACAAACTTCAGGGAGTGTTCTGTTGTATTTCAGCTCTTTCTTCAATTAGGCTCGCTTAATGAACTTTCCTCAGCTATTTAATAGAATATTATATTTAGTAAGTTTTTCTAAAATGCTAAATTGTCATGAAGAACACAGACATAATTTGACTTCACTGAAAAGAGAAAAGTTTGAATTTTATTAAAAACAATTATTTGCTCAATCTTTCTAAAATGCTATATATCTTTTGAGGTGTTAATGGTCTTAAAACTAATCTATGTATTATTTGCAACATATAGAAAACAGAAAATCTAGTTTGCATTAAACTCTAAAATATGCATTAACTCTAACAAGATGTGCATTTCTCTCCCCCCCCCCCCCCCCCACAAAAAAATATATAGTTTGAAAATATGCTATAACTCTATAAACTATTCCCCCCCCCCTTCCCTCTGACTTACCCTCTCCCTATAATTCTCCCCCCCCCCCCCATTTCTCAATCTCCTATCAACCCCACTCCCTATTTCCCTTTGCTCTTCTTCATAACACTCTTGACCTATTGACATCCCTCTTTATATCCCCAATAAACAAGAGTAAACAACAACAACAACAAAAACAAAAACTATCTGAAGTTGTTCACTTCCCTGTTCCATGTGTGCATACGGGTAGTTGCATCACGGGGGACACCATACAGCTTCCACAAATGGGAGGCTAGAGAATGAGAACAAATACTCGGTGAAGCATGTCCCGATCAATGAGCTGCAAATGCCCCCCCTGCATGAATTCACCCATTGAATCGATTTAGTCTAGTTCTTCTTCAAACACAATGCTCGATTCTCAAGATCCTGCTTTTGTTGATGCTGGAGACCTTTTGTTGCTTCACTGTGGGGTTGCATCTCATAAAGGGACTATACACAGTAATTCTTCAGCATTCTTGCTACTTCTATTGAAGCAACAGATCCATCATTCATGACAACACGCTCAGAGCAAGTGTGGTATTATCTAATCCCCAATCCCCCCCCCCCTCCCTCTCTCCTCTTTTGCCAGTAATCTGCCTAATTCCAGTGATCTTGCTGACTTTTTTTGTACTGTTTGTTTTGGTTTCCTAGTAACTCCACCGTACTGTTAGTACAAAATGCCTGTTTGGTATATTGAAACAAAACAAATGATAGAAAGCAGTTTGATGGAAATTAAATGTGAATAATTATAACTCACTATTTTTGCTTCTTTAGCCCATAGTAGCAGTCTGGTAATATATGAAATATGGGCCAAAAAGCAAAATAAAGTCGCATTATTTTGCTACACACCAATGAAAAAGCAAACTCTTTAGCACTGTTTTCACAACTTCCTATATTCTATAACATATAAATGAGTTTGTTCTTCAAAAAACGAACTAATCTAGTGGATTCAATGAAGATTTTCATCTATTATGGGCTTTTCCTTTCTTTCATCTATATTTTTCATGGAGCAGTGTGAGCAATGGTTATATTACTTTTAAAATTCCCCCTTTTCCTATCTTTTCTTCAGAACATACTGTATAACTCTGTACTATGGTTTCCAAGTAAACATTATGCATTACAAAATGTATGTTTCTGTTTAAGAAAAATTGCAGATTTATTTGTTTAAATATGTATGTATTAGTTTCAAAGTATTATCTTATTTGAATCTGTCTGATTAATAATTATCAGAAAATAAGCGGATGTAAATATTTACTCATAAAAGTAAACAAAAGTCCCAAATTCCGCAGATCATAAGTTCAACACTTAATTTTCAAGATGACTTTGTTTAACAGCTGTCTAGAAAGGGTCACTGTAAAAACATTATTTACTTTTTAGGAACACAAACATTTTATAAATATGAACTTGTGAATTTCAGAAAACTATATTGTTATTCCATGGATATACACGACTAGCTAGTATTTAAACAAGTCTATATGAAACTATGTGTGGTACGTAGTGCAAAAATGATGCATCGTTTCTGGCTCATACAATCTTCCTACACATCATAATCAGTGTACATGTATGACAAATACAATACTACCATCCTGACAAGTCTGTAACAATAATTAACATCAGGTTGTATTTATATTTACAGAGGTTGTATTCATATCAACCACAAGTATAACATTAAGTTAAGATTATATACACATACCTCTTCTTTTCTTCTGCTGTTTAAATGTCTTTCTCTCCATTTTTCCACTTGAATCATATATCTTTCAGTTTGCAAACTCACAAATTGGTTAAGCTATACTGTACTTTGTTGCCAAGTGACCATCACAAGTTTTATGTCCAGAACACAGTCAAGTCAAACACGCTGTTGGCATATTCCTTCCATTTTTAAGAAAATATATAATCTCCTTTTCAAAAATACACTCATTTGGTTTATATATTCCCTTAGATTTAGACTTCAAAAATTCATTTTTTAGCCAAGGAATCAAGAACGTCCACACTTAAAAACCAATTGAGTGAGGAATGAAGAGGTTGTCATGCAGTTTGTAAATATTGAAGCCACACACTATAGTTCACTAAGGCTGTCTTGGCAAATTATATACTGTGGATCCAACTATATTCCTTTTCCACCTGATAGATACTTTGAAACCTAGGAGTTGATATCTGCCACTTTCAAAATCCAAATAAGGTATTACATGCAGGATGTTGTCTGTAGTCCGCTGGACATATTACTTTATTGAGTTATTAAACTTGTACAACCTAGATGATGAAGACTGTCTTGGCAAATGAGAAGGAATCTAGCTTGACGACCATGAATACCGAGCTCTGGCGGTCTCTTCTATTTACCTACATGTAAGTAGTGGAATACCAAACTCGTTCAACCTATACTTATGTGAGACTTGTCTCGGTAAATATCTTGTGAAGATAGAAAGCTTAACTGGACAAAGGCAGAACTCCGTCCATGAATACAGTGATAACGACTCGGGGTGTTTTTTATTTACCCATGGCATGCCTGGCCGGACTTTGAGTGGCGCTCCTAGAATTTTATTGAAGGTGTTGCTAGACAACAATTAAAAGCAAAGCCACACTTAAACAGCTTAATTAGAAGCTGGACTTTTGTAATACACGTGTGATGAGTCTGGTGTGATGACCAAAGTTTTTCGTCTGTATCTTTGGTAATATGAGGGTTGCATGATAACCCCTAATGTTTGGTTTCTATAGCAACATTTTGTGAGTAAAGTTTGAAGCAACTTAAACGATCTTTAACAAGAACCAAATCCCATGAAATTAGCTAGAATTAATATTAGCCCTGTTTAATCAGGGAATGCATACAAAATGTATATTTTGATTTTCGAAGCAGTGGCATACACATGTACATTTAGTACACACCTACCCCCCCCCCCTCCCCCCCCCCCCTCCCCCTCCCCCAAAAAACAATGTTTAACAATTGGGGGAATTTGGGGGGGGGGGGGGGGGAAATAAAGAAATACATGGGGTCTGAGTGCGATCATGGATAGTACTATCCATGGTGCGATATTGCCCCCTTATTTATAAAAAAAACACCGGAAATCAATACTGTAGGTAGCCTCTAAAATTGCCATCTATACTATAGGGTATTATGTGAAATATTTTGTGATATCCATTAGATTGAAAAAGTAGCCCCCTAAAATGAAAAATGAATTATTTCCCTGAATTAAGGTGTGCCCCCCCCCCCCCCCAACGGTCCAACTACGCTATACCCACCCCTGCAAGTCAAGAGGCTAATTACTGGGTAAGCGCTATACCACTGTTTCCAATGGCTGCTTTACAAGCCAATCTGAATTAAAAATACACTAATTATTTTACTTTTAAACCTCCATTTCTCTTTTATAGTTTAAAAACTCTTTGGGAAATATATCTGGGGCTAAATTGACCAAAGCTCCCATGGATTTGTTCCAATGTTCATTGTCATGCAAGGCACATCTACAAAGTAAATGGTTCACTCGGGTGAACCATTTACACGCAATATATGCAAATGCGCTGGAGATAACAATACCAGCCATTCGTACACTGTTGCCAGTTCAACAGTTGACCGGCGTGTTTTAGGATGCATCGGTAAGGAAAACGGACGGGAAATAATCATTTTATTTCTACATTTTGCGGTCTTCAAAACAACAAAGTCGGTAATTATTATCAAAGTATATGAATTGTGGATCACATTAACGAAAGTTTTTTTGCATTTGCTGGTCAATTGAGGGAGAAATCAGCCGACAAAAAAAAATTGTTTCCGTTGGATAGTGCAGCGGGCGGAAGAGGTTGATCTCCGCACAACCCTATTGTAATGAACCTATGTGTGATGCAAGGGGGCAATTTCCCCTACCCCCGGGCCTTATTAATTCTTCTCTTCTGTCCCTAAAGCAACGTACTGTTTATAAACGAGCATAGACAAGACTGTGGCTGGAGGCTTATCTCTCAAGGCTTAGAAAAACCTTGTTAATGTTGTTAGGAGAGTACCAATCATGATGTCCATAATCAACCATGTTAACCATATAAACAGAACCACATTGAAAAGGGAAATAAGCCTACACTGTATAGTTGTATTTATATTTCACCCTATAGGTTATATTGTTGTTCATGTCAGAAGCCAGGTTAGGCAAAATTAGATTTTAAATACATTTAAAAGTCTTTAATAATTTGGGAGCACCCTCCATCAAGTTATTGAAATCTATTATATTATGTTTGTATATATATACTTTTGAATGTGATATTTACAATGATATAAAAATTAAATTTGATCCACATTGTTTACAGCAAGTTATTGAAGGTAACATTTTAAGTCGATTTTGTTAATTATCCAAGTCATTGAGTAAATAAGTTTGTGTTGGTATTGTAAATAATTGCATTTTTACACATATTTACCAAACTTGATATATCAATTACTATACCTGAATAACAAATGTGAATCGATCTCATGTTTATATCATTGTAGATATCACATTCAAAAGTATATTACAAACACAATATTTAAGTGGAATGTTCACTCAAAATGACATTTATTTCTTCTACTTGAGTACTCGACAGGATCCATCAGTCAGGATGTATAGAGTCGATTGTTTTTATATTTATGTAATTAAATTAAAAATTATGTTGATCAAATATATATCACAATCACATAACATTAATTATATCAACAATTTCATTACAAATAAAAACAAGTACAATCATTAGTAATCCTTTTAAGTGACACCTTGTCGGAATAAATTTCAACAAGAAAATAAATTTACTCCAATTGAGACAAACACATAACCAAAGCATAATATCACACTGGTACTGATAGCGACAAGCAATGGGAATTATTACCAGCTGTAGCTTACCCAGCGCACGCTGTAGTGCAGTGCACGGGGGCGGAACGGCCCCCATTCAAGAGGTGAATATGACACCTGTCGCTGTATGAGCGCGGGTAGAAAACGAAAGCGAAGAGAAAACTTCATCAAACTTACCCCGCTGTATATCCACCATTTTTTCGCCTTTTCAAATCGAACAATCCATCAACAACGTGTCATCAAATCTCGATCATTTCCTTCTTTCTATCGCACAATTCATCATAATGTTTGGCATAACAGGAATTTATGAAGAACTATATGGGGGAAAGTGAAGTTTAGCTGTTCGCCAATTCCGGGACGGATGTACACAAACTCGCGTGGCTGTGGGATGAAAGGGGGGAGCCGTCGCGTCACATAGTAACCAGCCCTAGATACAATATGCAAATGTTCGCACATGTCGCGCGGTGCTCTTTTTTCCATATCAATGATCAGTGAAGAGTGCGCGGATCTTGGGGAGGGGTACAAAAGCTACCACAGGTCACAGGTGCATGCATTTTTTACTTACTTTACTTTGGTTTACTTTGGTGTTGAGGCTTGAAGCTTCAGCTTATGTGCCCCTCTTTCCCGCCCCCCTCCCCCTCAGGCGGTCAACCATATTATGCTTGTTCCAGATTCTTAGAGATGGGTTACGATTTTGACCCCCTATCACGGGCTTTTGGAAGGGAAGCCATCAACATTACCCCCCTATCACGGGCTTTTGGAAGGGAAGCCATCAACATTACCCCCCTATCACGGGCTTTTGGAAGGGAAGCCATCAACATTACCCCCCTATCACGGGCTTTTGGAAGGGAAGCCATCAACATTACCCCCCTATCACGGGCTTTTGGAAGGGAAGCCATCAACATTACCCCCCTATCACGGGCTTTTGGAAGGGAAGCCAGCAAAATTCACCTCACAGGTTTTTGGAAGGGAAGCTAGCAAAATTACCCCCTAAATGAAGGAAGAGTGCCGAGGTGAAGACCCTGCCCCATTTCGGAATGTTTCGGGGGTTTGAAACTAACCCTATTCAGGACCCTATTTCAGGATTGTTCGGGAAAGATTTGAAAACTACCCTAATTAAAAATATTTCGGTAAAAAAATGCTAAAAGACCCCCTATTTCAACGATTTTTCGGGATTTTTTCCCCCGAACTGAGCCCCTAAAATATATATACCCTTCTTCCCGAAAAATCGGGAACGCGCATGCAGTACAGATGACCACCTGAGTGGGGGGGGGGGGGGGGGGGGGGGGGGGGCTGGCCCTCTTTACTGCATTGGATTCGCGTTGGTATGGGCAGTATTTCTGCGGGTGGTGCTTCCAATGATTTTCAAGTTCTGATTTGAACTTATTGATAGATGAGGCATTAATGGCATTTGCAGGAAGATTATTCCAACTATTTATGCTCCGCACTGAAAATGACATCTGCCTCATCTTTGATTTACAGTGGGGCTTCCTAATTTTGAGCCTGTGTCCCCTTGTTCTGGATTCTTGATGATTTCAAACATTTCATTCTTCTCTACAGCCTCAAATCCATGCATGCTTTTGTATGAAGATCAGCCCTCTGTCTACGGTATACTCTAGTGATGGTAGTTTGAGTGACTTGAGCCTGTCTTCGTAGCTTAGATGCTTCACATCTGGGATGAGTCGTGTAGCTCGTTGTTGGACCTTTTCCAATAAGTCTTGATCCTTTAGATAAGTTGGTCTCCAGACTGCATTGCAATATATATACTCCAGTGTTGGGCGTACTATGGTATTATACAGTAATTGTAGCATGCCACTGGACCCAAGGGATGAAAAAGAACGTTTGATGATTCCCAACTTGATATTGGCTCTTTTGGAGACGTCAGCTACATGGGCGCAGAAAGACAGATCTGAGTCAAATAATACCCCCATATCCTTTTCTCCCATTCCTTCATCCGTTGCCACATCTTTTCTCCCGTCGGGGTCTTCCAAGGTGTAGGCGAACTGCTTGTTGTTCTTTCCATAGTGTATCACTTTGCACTTTCCTTCGTTGAACGGTACGTAGCTGCCAGTTACTTGACGTTCTAAAATGTTTGTGTTTTTTGTTGTTTTTGTTTTACTTCAAGAAGCTTCAATTTGGTTATTTCGCCAACATAAATTGCCTATACTATAGCATGGGCGTTATTAAAACGTTTAAGCATAAGACGTTTTGGACGTCTTATTTCAATAAATCAAAAATGTACGATTGAGAAATTACTAGAGAAAACTGCAACTCGTGAAGTGTGAACACGTTTTACGAATTACGAATATGCAATTAAATTCCCGTTTTTCAGGACTTCTCCCGCTTGCATGGCGTAAAAATGATAACAATATCGATCCCTACACGAATAATGTTTAATTTCCGTAATATAAACAGAAACAAAAACAAAGAACGCGTAAAATATAAATAGATACTGTAATGTGTTTGTGTTTGTAATACCGGATAATACCGGGAAAACAAACTCAATCATTATCTTCTCATGTATTTGAATAATTTAATTGTCAATAAAGGGTCCAAATAACAGAAGAAGATAGGTGTCTTCAGCAGCGGCGTAGGATATGGAGATATAAGCAGATCATACTGCAGTTGACTGAAGGTCCGGGATGCATCATCATTTTTTCCTGGAAACTTGAAATATGAGGCGTGATTTATATTGCGCTATAACTATAACCTTAATAAAATAATAACCATTGTATAACAATGGTTATTATTTATTAAGCGCAATCATGTATTTAGGCTTTAAAAATACCCTTGAGCCTATACAGAAATGTTTGTTGAATGTGATTGTGCAAGTAATTAGGTGTTTGTTTGTGTGTTCGTTTATTTGTTCGTAATTCGTTCGTTCATTCGTTCGTTTGTTCATTCGTTATTAATTCGTTCATTCATTCTTTCATTAGTTTGTTTAGTTTGTTTTTTGTTCGTTTGTTTGTTTGATTCGTATTGATTATTTCATTGGGGAGTCTGTTTGAGTATTTTTGTATTGCTTATTTGTTTGTTTGTTTGTTTTTTTGTTTTTTTGTTTTTTTATCGATCGGTCGGTCGGTCGGACGGTCAGTCAGTTTAAGTATACTATACCATGATACAACGAATATTGGTATCATGAGAAGAAACATGATATTCCAAAATCAGTCAAAATTCGCTCGATTTGATTAGGTCTTTTAATAAATCATTGGTAATTCCAATAGTATCAGTAGTCTATGGGATATGTTAAACCACGCAGTATTTGTTCCATAATGGTCATATAAGTCGGGTTACACATTATAGAGCTGTTTAAATCTATATTTTGAACATTATAATTATACTATGATAATTAAAGCATAAACATGGATATAAACATTATTTCATGGGCTTCTAAATTATATCTTGCGTATGTGGCGGGGGTTGCATTGTAAGCCATGCATATTCCCTGTATTATTGTATAATTATGATAATAATAATATTATTATCAATCATATACAAAATAATAAAGGAAATGTGGCTCACAATATACCGCCCCGCCCCCATAGTGCGACCTATATAATTCCCCTGCTTCTCTTTGCTCCCTGATGGTCATGGGAAACGCCCCCCCCCCCCCCCCCCCCCCACACACACACACACACACACACGCACGCTTTTATTACCCATGCATGCACAATGCAAAAGAATATAATTTATCAGTCGAGTAAAGACTTGTAAAGTGCATTGAAGTTGACCTTTTTAACTTGGTACTTGGTACTTGGTAGTCCTCCTGAATACTCCACACTCTCAAAACACCCGGGTCAGACTGACCCGGAAAAGAGTCCGTTGGGGCCACACTCCATTCCGGATCAAAAAATGACTCGGAATGGGGTCAGATGTGACCCCATTCCGGGTCTTCGTGACCCTATTCCGAGTCATTTTTTGACCCTGAACGGAGTGTGGCCCCAACGGACTCTTTTCCGGGTCAATTCTGACCCGGGTGTTTTTAGAGTGCATAGTTTAAACTGGAGGTGGATCCGAGAGAGTGGTTAGCCCCTTAGGACAGAAGGGTCCTTGGCAAGCGCATTCTGGAACTATGAAGTGAGGGATGGTCAGTTACTGTAGATTGAAGTAATTTATTCCATTCAGTGGTTTACGGACGAAAAATTAATTTGCGAAGGCCTCGGAGTCATGCTGTTGGTACTGCAGAGAATGGCCCCTTCTCATGTTTCTGGCTATTTTTTGTTGTATGAAGTCCTCATGTTTGATGTCCAGGTTTTCGCTCAGCATTTGTCGAAAGCAGGTTAGGCGATGACATTTCCTTCTGTCTTGAAGGGCAGTCCACTTTAGTTCTTTAAAAATGGCAGTGATGCTTGTATTTTCCTCGTATATGTTGGACACAAATCTTGCTGCCCTATTTTGCACCCTTTCTATGCCATTTATGTTCTTCTTTGTGTCATGGGTCCCATGAAGCAGAAGCATATTCTAGATGAGGTCTCACTAATATAATGTACAGTTTTTCCTTGACATGCGGTGTACAGCCTACCTCAGGACATTGTTATAGCACCATCTTTGGACATTTTTAAGAATGGATTGGACAAATTTTGGTGGAATGAAAGATTTAAATTACACTAATCCGTCTCAATGCGACCGCCCATCCATAGTCTAAATTTGTAGCAACACACCAACTTGTTTAAGACCGGAAGACCAACAGGACATCGACCTACCCTTCCGTACAGATGATGATGATGATACAGTGGTGGAAATTTATTCTGATGAAGTTCAACACCCTCATTGCCTTGGAGGTTGCATTATCAATGCTCGAACAAACAAATCTTATAACTCGCGCTTCAATAATCATCCGCACAAGGTTTGGATGTTACCATAATGATATACCCTTCATTTTTTATTACCTCATTTGAACAATTATATACTGGTCAATTAGGCCAATATATAGATGCTTTCCGTAACTTTCCTAATGCTGATATTTTACTCCTGGGTGTGAAGGTTGACAAAATCACACGAAACAGCATTGAACATTACCCCCTGTTATAATTATGCTTATATCACACATTGTTGTTATACTCAATTGCGTTGCGTGCATGAGGGGGGGGGGGGGGGGGGGGGGGGAATACGAAAAATACTGGGGGCACACCTTATGTATTTATGTATTTGTTCACATTTCCACTGAATTATGTTATTGTTTTGTCAAGTTATTGGTGGGGGTACGCTCCCCCCCCCCCCCCCCCCCCCCCGACCCTCCCCCGCCCCCGTGCCTCCCTGTAGCACAGGCCTGGCTCGATAGTCTTTGAACTTTGTTGTTGTTGTTTTTGTTATTTAAAAATGAATATTTACGCCATAATACTCAATTATAATCAATAATTTGAATGGAGTTCCTACTACCAGATGATGCCTGTCCATCACTCAAATCCGACCTGAACTGTGACTGTGAGCTGTGAGCAGAGTTTGTCCCCGATCGAGTTGGGAGGACATTATTTTTCTTTCTGGAATTCCGCGGAGGGACTACCATATTTTATAGCGCCATCTTTTGAGCGAATATGATCATCAGTCAATAGAGGCTACGTAATGTACTGTATACGGTTTTTCAATACACTTTCGTAGCATTGCCAGTAATATAGTTCCGCATTATGTTTCACCGAATATAATTTGAACGTTCTCTTAAAACTACGTTTAATCTCACCTTCCTGGTTTCTCCAAACTGGTAAACATGGCGCCATAGTGTTGAAATATTCTTGGAAACTTTACGTACGGTATGTATGATGATCATACTTTATAGAAATGACTAGATGAGAATTGAGTTGAGTTGAACTTGTGACTTGTGTTTTTTTTATTTATTATTATTATTGTGTGTAACTGTAAATGGGTGAACCACTGTAATGTCTATGCGTGTGTAATATGTTTATAATTATAATTTTATGATTGCCATTTTATGGATACAACAAAAATAGATAAATGCATCCATTTACTTTTAGTTATATAGTAAATTCGTAGGCTAGAATGGAACAGGTGTCGTTTTTTTAATTCCCTTTTGACAAAAGATATTATTTACGATTTGGATTATAATAAATTATCCACATGATCCACTGGAAAGTGGAAAGTGAAAAGTGAAAGTCAGTGCAATGCCATTGCGTTAACAAATATCACTTTGCATTTTTCGCTCATTACTTCACTTGGCCATATAATAGGCAATATCCATTTAATGTGAAATTTTCACACATTACTCGGACATATCGTCGCTGGGCAATTAAAAGGACAAATTGACGGTATCGATAGCAAAAAACGATATACTTACTTTTTTGGAAGAAACAACATTTTGACATTTTGGGCAATTATATTTATCAAATGCCAAATCCAGTAATATTGTTAAGTGAAACAGTAATGTAGGCTATAAAGCGATCAAGTCGTTTAATTTGGCCTACGCTCAGTTCTTTTTAACGGAGTTATTTACGCATTTCTGAATTTGCCCTTTTTACATGCACGATATCGCGTCGATATTGGGCATGAAAAAGGACAAAACGCGAATTGCCCTTTTACGCGCATTGATAATGCACAGGCAATGCGCGCGACTTGGCGCAATAATGGGCAGCTAAAAGGGCAAATCCATTTTTGTCCTTTTTATTGCCCATATCATATGCGCGTTTAGTCGTGTATGCCAAATATGCAAGGGTTATTTCGTAGTCACTTGAATTAAAATTGGTTAAACTTGTGGCCGTACGCATGTGCGGATATTGTGATCAATGCTATATTCTTACGGAAAAGTAGTAAAATAACACATTTCATTCGTTATACATTGATTCTTAACCAAATAACACCTCTGCAGTTCGTGAAAACGATTTTGTCCTTTTTGTTGCCCAAATACGCGCAATGTTGTCATTTTGTCCTTTTGTTATTTTTGATTTTCTCAAAAAGTGGGGCACATATGGGAATTCTAAACATATCATCGGATAGGTTTTAAAGAACTCTATCTGAAAATAAAATAAAAACAAAATCGATATTTGACGATAATATCGGCCATTTTGCACGATATATACAAATCATAACCAAGTCCAAGAGTTCATAACTTCACTGATTTCTGATCACTAACAGATGCCTTCGTCGAGTAGATCATCGGGCAGTTCTTCGCGCCGCAGCCGGTCTAGCCATGGCCACCACCACAGGCACCGTAGGAGACACCGGCTACGACCCAAGCAGACCGAGCGCAACCTGGTGGCGGCCATCTTAGGTATGGTGGTGATCGCCGTGCTCATCTCGGCGCTAGCGGAGAAGAAGTGGTTCAAGCTTCACGGCGGGCAATGCAAGCAGGAATATCTCGCTGCGTATCAGTTCCTCACGCCCAATATTGAAAATTTGGCTTGTAAGTTTAGCATGCTCTGTGTCTACCAAAATGTGCCTATAGATGACGTTACACAAAGAAAAATGGATCGATGCACTATAACATATGCTCTTGCATCTATCATCCATTCTTTTACTTTTAGTCATGCTGTGGGCGCGTCTTGGTGTACATGTATGTTGTATGTTGTAAGTTTATCTGTAAAAAATGAGTAAAAGTATACAATGATTTATAAAGTGTGGACAGGATGAGGGCAGGAAGGGCTTGGGGGAGGGGGTGAATTATAGTCCAGCAATACCAGCATGCTCCTCATTTTGTAATTTCTCTCACTATTTGGGCAACTTTGTATCATATATTAGGGCATATAGTGTAGCCTTATAACGCTTTAGATACCCCCAAAAAAAAAATTGTGCCAGATATGTGTGTTCATAAAGTTTTAATGGATAAGAATTCATTGGAGCAATACAGTAATTTGATTTCAGTTTATAGCCATATAATTGGATCTACAATCAAGGAACTTTAGAGTACAATCAAGTTTCTCTTTTTGATCTCTCTCTCTCTCCAGCATTTGACCAAGTTCTTTGCAGTGCAGGCCATCAGGATAATTTGAGCGGTCAATGGGTTCCTATTCCTATAGCCATAAGTGATCCAAAATCAAGAACCAATAAATAGATGTAATTTTTGTTCTCATCTTGTCTCTCCTATCTCTCTCCCCTCCAGCATTTGACCACTGCTTTTCGGTGCAGGCCATCAGGATAATGCGAGCGGTCATTGGGTTCCTATTCCTAGCCATCATCTCCTCCCTCATAGCATTCTTCCTGGACACGCTCGGACCGATGGTCACCCCGCTCAAGCTCTGCCGCCGATTTGCGATCTCGTCAATTATCACAGGTAAAAATCTTGAAAACAAAGTTAGTTGGCTATATCATTATTTTTGTTTGGTTGTATTTTAAGGGAAGATTGGACTTGTAAGGGATCTAAAAAAAAAAAAATGTTTTATTGGGTTTCAAACCATTACTAATGTACGTGAGTGTGATTTTGTGCCAAGGGTTAATTTCAATTTTTCTATAATAAAAATAATGATTGATTATTTTAATGGAATTTACAATTAATAATTTATCACTTTGCTTTACAGCCTCTCTAAATCTTTAAAAGAAAATAAGAATGTCTTCAATTAATTTGAAACACAAGTCTTCTAAAGAAGATAACCTTAAAGGGATAGTTGAGTTCTGGTAAGGGAGAGTACAGTTTTGGTGAAACTGAATTTTAGTAACAAAACCTGCATCATTACATTACAAACTAATAGTTATAACTAGAAAGGAACACAAAATTACAAATGACGTAGTAAATATCATGTTATCATTCAAAAAGAGCCGTTACAACGTAAGAGGGCGCTCTCTAAACACTCATCGGTTTCAACCATTTTGAATAAAATATTGTGCATGTGATGCTTTGTTGAAATAGTGATTAGATAGAGAAATAACCAACAACTATTTAAATACCTATTTTGTAACTTTTTGAAAAGAGGAAGCATTTTTTTGAATTTTTAACGCTGGTTCAAAATTCTCTAATAAACCTGGGCCCCAGGTTTATTACAAATTGTTATATTTATGGATATTTCAGCCGTCTCTGAACCGATTTTGATCAAACAAAGATGATTTTATATTTAAATATTATGCTCTTTCAATTTTACACTCAGTTTTTCATTACCTCACAAAAAAATAAGTAGTCTAGCGCCCTCTCTACCAAAACTCAACTATCCCTTTAACTCTACTAATGAACTATTGTATACTGCTGGGCCAACAAAGTAAGAACTGAATTCCGGTCCCTTCATATTTATTTAAGAACCATAAATACTGAAATATCTACTTTAGAATGATGATTATAGTTTGCCTCCTTTTTTCTGTACAGTTTTTATAGCATAGAGGGCACCATAAGAATGCTTAATATCCGTACTGCACTTGTGAATAGATCTGGCTATTTGTCTTCCATGTACATTACATAAAATAATCTCATGATGCAAATAATCTTACAAGTAATGCTTGATTATTTAGAATAAAGTATTGTTTTGAAGCAGCATCATATTTTGATAATGCCTTATTTCCTCTTTGAGGGCAAAAATGAACCACCTAACCACGGCCATAAATCGTCTTCCTCTTTTGAGTCTTTTCAATCTACCTGACATCCCCATCTCCAGCATCCTCCCTATTTATGGTTGATCTAAGATACACAGTCAAACTGTCTATTGTGACCACCGAAGGGAAACAGGAAAAGTGGCCATTGTAGACGAGTGACCTCTATCTAAGAAGGCAAATTCCATAACATTGTTTTTCCCTGCAGGGGATCACTTTTAGTGGCCAATATCTATCTAGGCAGGTTGGCTGCTGTAGATGGACTTAATATAACTATCTAATATATGTTATATTGTCATTTACTTTTCCTTTCTCTTTGTCTCCTCTGTATCATTCTGTATCATCATCCTATTATGGTTTATCTAAGATAAACAGTCAAACCTGTCTATAGTGACCCCCCGAGGAAAACAAGAACAAGGCTGGTATGCTCCCAATGTTCTGGATTGATTGCAGAATACATCCAATGACCGGGTAATAATATCATTGTAAAGCTCTTAGAGATGATTATCAATCGTGATAGGCGCTATATATATCAAGTATATTATATTAAGAAAAGTGGCCATTGTAAACGAGTGACCTTATAGGCAATATGTACTTAATACAGGTTTTATTTTCATCTATTTATCCTTTCTCTGTGTCTCCTCAGTATCATTCTGTGTGGCTATCAACGGGTTTTGCTACTGGGTGTCCACCTGCATCGAGGAGGAGCTGAAGGCCCCACAAGAAAGCGGCGAGCAGCAAGGTCTTTGTCACCTTCGAGATGGGCTACTACCTGATCGTGGTGTCGGGGGCGATGTCCGTCATCATCTCCGCAACGAACCTGCTGCGCCGCTACCCGCTGTACGACGACCCCCAGCGGCGGGAACGAACTGTCGAGGACTGGGACGAACTCTTGGAACAGGAGCTGCCGGATTCCCGCCCACGCCAATACTTTGGTGGCACCACCCGCCTACACCCCTTAGGACCTCTGAAAATAGCCGAGAGTCATGTGCGATTTCTGAAAATTGTTGGCATTTGCTTGGACAAAATTAGAAAACCTCGTTAACAATTTTGGTGGGATAGTGATAAGCTCAAGAGCAAGACCAAAGTTTTATCGGAGTTCCTGCCAACCATCGCCACATTGGTGGCACCACCTGCCTATCTGGATCTGGATCTGGATCTAAAGATCTCTAAAGACAGTTGTTTGTCAGACATCCTCTCCTGAGGATTTTAATCTTAAACAATTTGGGGGAATAGAATTTCACTCTAGATAGTGCAGTACCAGAGCTTTCTTAAAGTTTCTGCCAACCATTGTCCCATTGGTGGCACCACCTGCATACACCCTTGGGATCTGGAGTTGATTTGCCAAAAGAAGTCAGACAACCTCTTCTAGAGATTTCAATCTGTCTTATACAATTTGGTGGAATAGATTTAATGTACATGTAGCTGTAGAGCGCGAAAGGAACTTTGTGGAGATTCAATCCTATCACTGCCATCGTGGTAGCCCTGTCTGCCGACGCACCTTCAATCTATCTCTTAGTGGCTCGCTGACAATTACTTGAACAGAAGAAGTCAGCATCAGCTTCAGAGATGGATTTCTATCAAGTTCTGATATTAATGTCTGTATATTTACATGTACCGATGTAAATGTGTATGATTTGTGACTGATCTGATAGAGGAACGGAACGGAATGGAATGGGTGCTAGATTAGGAGCTTACAGGATTCATCACCGTCAACCACCACTTAAAAAAAAAACTTGCATTTTTAGAGCTCTACTTTTTAAGCCCAAGGGTGTTTGTTCAATGAGCACTCTGAATAAATTGCATAGAATAAAGTTAAAATTTATGAGAGTGCTTCTGTAATTTTTTTTTGTTTGGGGGGGGGGGGGGGGGGGGGGGAGGGGGGAAGGGTAAATCTCTCTGAGCCTTGGTGTATTTTCTCACTGCATTGATGATGTCGCCTGCTTTCTTCTGTTAGTATATAGTTGAGAATCACTGACAATTGCTTGAACAAATAAGCAGAATAGAAATGGCAGGTTTTTCGTTATTTTCGTAAACTTTTTATATATACTGTATGATGCAACTTCAGTACTAAGACTACATTTACATGTACATGTGTAATTGTAATTATATAATTATTAGTTTCTTTTGATAGAGTTACCATTTTGAATCTGATTATCCTTTGTTGTCTAATGAACCAAAATATATCTTTTTGAATGATGTATTTAAATGTGTGATACGGGAATGTTAATTGGTATCAGACTGCCAGCTATAGTCACCAAATTTTACAATTGTTTATCCTAAAGTTTAAACTAAAGATTTTCCATTTATGAGTATAGTAAACAAAAAAAAATTTAAAATGCAGAAGTGATACTTTGAAATATTAGCTATATTTTTGTCAATAACTTGTTTGCTTAATCAAGGGACCTACATGTATTATAAAGTGCACTTCTAACGCTTTCATAGAGACATTAGATTAATTTTAAATTATTAACGAATAAATCAATCAAATTGAGCTAAGAAAGCTAAACATGCTTTTTGTAGAGAACAACCATTCTCAATATAGTGAATGTTTATGCATTTTATTCAGGAAAGAATTTATTCAAAATTTGTAATTCATATTTTTGTTCTATATATGGTAGTATGTCCAATGTACAGTGTGTGTATATAGCGCAAAGAGGATATATTATGTTATTTGTATAATTGTATTGTATAACTGGTAGGAATTATATAAAAAGTATGATAAATATACTGCAGAATCTGTTACTATTAGTCCTATCAACTTGATTTATATATTTGTTGCTTTATTATTTACCTTCACATTTTCAGTGTACATTACTAAACTATGATGAGTAAATCATGATTAAAATATGTATATCTACATGTACATCCACATGTACATCTACGTTGTAAACTTAAAGGGGACCACCAGGCAAAGAACAACACATAATTATATGTTTTGGTACCGTTTTGTGATATCAAATAGTACCCAACATTTTGCAAAGGGTTGTGTAATTCATAAACAAAGCAATTAATTACCACCACTTTATAGGAACCACTTTTATTATGTGGTCCCGTACGGGCCAAACATTTGCGAGTGCGCCAATGCTATTCACGCGTACGTTTGGAGACAATAGAATCCCGGACGATTCGTTCGCTCTGGACAAAGTTATCTTCTGGAAACATATTTTTGTGAACTTATTGATGGAATGGACTACTAAAGATGTTACCTTTCATTTATAAGAATATTATTTTTGGGTGGTGGTACCCTTTAAGATTTCATTTATAATTCCTAAAAATCTTAAGAAAGTTTTTTTTTTTTAAATTAATTATTCAAAATCACCCTTTGAAGCAGACCAGTGCTAAAAGATACATTGTTAGATTAATGGACTCTCATTGATCTCCAAATAATAGCAAAAAGTACTGTACAAAACATAGTACTTGGGGAGAAACGTACATGTACATGTTTAGATGGTGAAAGCCTGGGGGGGGGGGGGCATTCTCCATTGACAGCGTGATATAACGCATGACCAAAACAATCATGTAAAAGGGGCCTTAATTGACGATTGGGCATGTTATGTACTGTATGTTATGTGAACAGGGTCTCAAAATTGCCAAAATCAAGGAAAAGGGACTACTTTCAAGACTAGACCTTACATGTTTAGGGTTCATTGTTAGCATCCCCCAAAAGAAATCTGTGGTGTCCCGGATCATCAGGGCCACTAGCGTTGAGCTTCAGACTACCCACTTATCATTCGGCCAAATTTAAGATTTACAAGAAAATTTAAATGTAACAATTTGAAACGTTTTTTCTTTTTTCTTTGTATAAAAATATATATATTGACAGTACCATTGAAAAGGAAAGCTAAATGCTGGCTTTTTAAGAATGTACTTGTATCGATGAGAGCATTTATAAGTCCTGTCACTTCTAGACGTACATGTATATGTCCTCTTCGGCATCACTAATTATGGCAGAAATCAAAGTTTTGTTTTAATAGACCACTGTTGTCTGCTTTTACCGCCCACTGGAGTCGGCCATGTTTTGACGATGTAGCAAACACAACCAAAGGGGTTTAGGCAACCACTAATGTGGCAGCAGTTAATGTAATAACATCATTCTTCTTTGTTGTATCCCATAACATGATTTTTGTAATTTTTCATATTATATGGCATGCTCTAGTGAACAATAGCCCATAAGGCGAGATATAAATCAAACTCAAATATAGGCAAAATGCGCTATAAAAGATATCCTCATAGGCCAATCAATGTTTCACACACAGCAGCTTAAGATTTCAGAATGCTTGAGGTCTTTGACAAAAGGTGCTGATGCAACGTTTCTTGAATGATATTGAACTCCATTATCATTGATCACACCAACTATATTCTCTGGGCCTCTGGGTGCGAACGGTATGAAAACATTGCAGCTTTTAGTGGGCAGTAAAAGCAGAGGAGAGTGGTAAAGAAATCATTGCAAGTATTTGTGACATAAGACTAGATGTGACATAATTAATGCTCTTTTTCTGTACCACTTTAAAAACCAAAAAGCTTTCCTTTAAATATTTGAAGCAAAAAATTAAGATGTGAATGTACACTTTTGTATTGTATTGTATTTTATGTTAGTACTCAGTGACCAATTGTGGTAAATTTGAAAATTTGAATTGAAAAATGTCATTTTTATATATTTATAAAAAATATTGTAATTTGTACTATAAAAGATTGTACGCATTCATTTGCAGAAATGTTTTGAGAACAGTCAACCTTGTCTAAGTGGAACTGGCATGTGCTGATTATCACCATTATCTTTACCCACATCAGTCAACATTTCCCTCAAGCCAAAACATTTTCTATATCCCATGCAACCTTATTCATGAAAGTTTGCCTGTATTTTATTTACCAGTGTCAACTGCATTTCTATAAAGGTCCTTGCAGAAGACCCAAGGCCAAGGCCTTGGAGACTGAAAAGTTGTGAACAAAAAGGGAGAATAAGACAATTTGATTTTGATGTAATATGCACTGTCCTTAATACAAAGTCTTTACAGAGTCAGACCCAAGCCCAAGTTTTTTCAGGACCAGTCCTAGGCCCTGTAACAAAGATTTATGATTAATTGTACGACTAATCAATTGATGGTATGATCAATTATTTGGTCTTGTGATTAATCGTACGATCTACATTTGTAATGTTCATTGTAAATCCTTATGTTATGGGTCTCTGTACACAGTGTACAGGTCAAGAGTCCTAGTATTCTTCAGAAGAAATGTTTGCAGGGGCTTGTTTCATAAAAGGGTCTTCAACTATGTACGTTGTCTGGTGCGAAGCCACGGTGCAACTATCTCTGCGTTTCCCACAGAGCGTCGATAGGCGTTGGCAATTCCAAAAGCTTTGTTTAGGGTCTGAACGCGGAGATCGTAACTGCACCCTAGCTCCGCACCAGGCAACGTACATAGACCCTTCATGAAACAAGCCCCAGGTTCAAAGAGAAACAGATTTTTCAATAACAAAGGCATTGACGTGAGGCCTTCCTTCGCGCTTAGACAGGTTTGACTGTAAACTATTAAAACATTTTTTTTTTTTGGACATGATTAAATGCTGGTCAAGGTTGATCTGTGTTGTTTCTCGTCATGACTGAATAAATGACTTATGAGAAGTTGTTTCCTGAATCATGTATGTATTGAATCCAAATTATTGTGATTGTTT
This sequence comes from Echinarachnius parma, assembly GCA_037951105.1. Classification (NCBI taxonomy): domain Eukaryota; kingdom Metazoa; phylum Echinodermata; class Echinoidea; order Clypeasteroida; family Echinarachniidae; genus Echinarachnius; species Echinarachnius parma. Next base: position 31,970 of record JBAMJV010005618.1, on the reverse strand, counting down.
CTCTCGACACTTGTAGAAGTTCAGTCTCTATACGGGATGTGTACCAAAAAGAATGCCCATATAGAGACTTACTTTGTCTAGATGTATCACTATGCATTAAAGTACACTCAGAAGTTGACAAACAAAAGGACAAGAGAGGCAATGAAGTGTATATCCAAGTCAAAATGTTTAATTGATATGAAATACTGAGATCCAATCTCTCCTCATGCGCTAGCTGCAGCAGAGATTCATGATACACGTTCTCTGAAAAATCATGATCAACCTTTTTTCAAAAATTTTGTCTTGGTCTCATACATACATGATTGATATTTTTGTTTATTTTTTACAAACTTGAACACAAATCCTTTTTTATGTACATAACACACATGCCCCGCCATCATCAAATCAAAGATGTCGTCGTTATATCGTCTTGTTTTCTTACAAAACATTTTTGTTTAAAAACTATTTCTACCGTTTCTACACAATCATAGAGATATGGCAAAGAAGCTATTTTCTTCCAAACAAAAGCTGGTACTCTACATGTACATTAGGATGCTGGGCTTTACATTGTGAGACAAGTACATAACACCACGATGAAGACTGTACCCCGACTCCACAGAGGAATAACTTGACTAATAATATTACAAATCTTAGGATATTTCTGTAAATCACAAAATAATGGGCATTTATTTCAATTAAAGCATCATATAAATAACACGACAATATATGAGCTTGATCAAATTCTGCAATGCAAAGTCTCCACAAAAAAGAGTTTGTAAAGCACACCCATCAATTTTGTCCTTTATTACAATCGTACCTTCTCAACTGTTTTTCGTACCACAAATACAGTGGAACCTCTTTATAACGAGCGCTGTTATGACAAAGTACCTGATATAGCGATATAGGTCCAGGTTCTATGTATTTTATTGTTTTTAAGCCCTGATACAATAATGTATCTGATATAACGAGGTAAATTCAATGGACCCAAAGTGCTCATTATAATGAGGTTTCACTGTATAATTTTGTTTAAATTGCATGTCTTAAACATGGATTGATCATGATTAAGCAGCACACACCAGCCCACATTCAAGATCTGCAATCAACAACTATAATACAGCAGGGTCGATTTTTTGTGTCAAACTTGGAGAGAGAATGACAATTATGCAAAAGGCACATTATCTGAATACGATTATGGACCCTTATTTCCAAAGCAAATTAATCTGGTTTTAACAAATGTTGATGATTTCAATTATTAGTGGTACCCAAGTGGAAATAAGTGACCTTACACCACAAAACGACCGTTATGTCGCTGATATAGTTTCTCTGTTATTAGCTGAAATAGTCAAATTTGGTTCAAAGTATGAGATTCAGGATTTTTGCATTTCCTGAATGAAGGTATCTTAATCTACATGTACCTTCTATGAAATTTTGATTGTTAGAAATCATGTTTAAGTATGTTTTTTCATCAAATAAACTTAATCAGATTACAGCGCTTGAATGGACACCGATCTTTGAAGTGGCCCGTTTCTCCATTGTTTTAAAACTGCTTCAGCCATTTTCCAAATCTTTGGCGCTCATTTTCAGAGGGTTTGCCTTGTCTGAATATGACAAATTATATACCCTTTTAAAGGTAATGAATTCTTCTGTGACGTCATGTGAAAATCAGCCTAATCATTTTCCCAGACTTATTGGTCGTTTTGTGGTGTAAGGTCACATATATGACATAGGAATACAATCAATTGTATAAGTTGTGATTAATTGCAAGTCAGAACATGTAACTAAATGAACAAATCTGATCAGTTCAAATGTACATATTTTCTGACTTGCAATTAATTGCAACTTTAAAATCGATTGCAACTCTTTCTGCAACGAAGCCTAGAAGTGACAGGACTTATTCTCGTAACAGTACAGTAAGCTTTCTTAAACAAAACAAGCTTAGTCTTTGGGTGATATAAACAAAAAGGATGACATCATAATAAAATAATATTAATTGAGGAGATTGTCACATACTGCGCTTTCCCCGTGTCTTCACTCTAATAAACTCAACAAAATAAAAAACAAACATACAAACAAAGAAGGAAAAAATGGCTACAGTCCAAGGGTGTAATGCAACTTGTATCAAGCGAGGGCAACATGCAGGTACGTATAATCAGAAATCAAAGAGCACATTACATAATAATAATATCATTCTGTCAATCTAACACAAACGGCACATCGTCTGATTATTTACAAGACATTCAGTTTGAGTAAACAATAAATATCCCTATCTCATGAATGACAACAAACATATTTCAAACAATTATACTAATAATAATGATTTCAACAGATAGATTTCCCCCCTAAAAGAGGAAACGATCTTCTACGCGAAAAAAGCACCAGCACTCATGAAATATATTTTAAACATCACTCTTGCTACGCAATTCAGCGTTAATTTGCATTGAATGATATTACAATATCACTATATCTATATTAGAATACAAAGGATATGCACCGAAATGCAAAATAATTGATAATCAAAATCAATTTTGATTTTTTCGTTTCTGCACCCCAAATTATTTTATGTTCTTTTGAAGTTGGTCCAAAATATCAAAAAATTCACCTAAACTTAAAAGTATATCAAGATCCTGATGCACTTCTTTTGTCTATACAAGGGAAAGACTTAAGTTATTCGTCCATCAAGGCTAGAAGCTCTAGAAAAAAATGATAATACTGAATTTCCTCAATCAATACAGGGAAACATAGGTAGTGTGGTCCACAAGGTCACAAAAAATGCTTTTTGGCATTTTTTAATTGGAATTGTAAAAAGTATGGTAGCTTCTCTAATAATATTTCTTTTGAATCTGTCCAAAATGCATTTAAACCACTATCAAAAAAAATATGTTTTTAATGGTCTATGTCCATTTTAAAATGCAATGTTCTTATTGCATTGAACTGGTCCGAAATCCTTTTCAAAGCAAATGAAGACATTTTTTGGTTAAATTGGTCCTTATCAATCTTAAAGCTCCCTTACAAACGTTATAAAAGATGAAACACAGTCAAAAGTAGAACAAGAATACAAATACTTGGTTTTATAGTACCAGAAGCCATTGGAGACAATACATGCATTTCATGCGGTGCAATTTTGTCTCCAAAAGACTTAATTTTTGTCTCTACCTCATTGAAGGCAGGACATTTTTCTTGCTAAATTATTAACCCAGAATTTAAAAGGGTTTATAGGTGAGGAGTAAACTTAAAACAGAGTACACAAGGAAATAAAGACAATATATTTTATTTAATTAGTCGAAGGCGAATATGTCACGCATCCAAACAGAAAGTAGTAATTTAAACACAATGATTTTTAAAGAACAAGTTAGAACAAAAGAAATTAGCATCAATAGGCGAGTTGTGACAGAAAATGGAAAAAAAATCAGTAAATCCTCAAATTGGCAAATAAATTTTCAACCGGCACTAGTTCAATCACACAAAACGAGTACCACAGTATGTCATAACCCAGATATAAATAAATAAATCCCATGGTCTCGTGAAATAAATTCCACCACAGAAAAAAAAGAAGGTCAAATCAAAGCATACGCTGGTGTATATATATAATGATAAATTCCTCTCTAAATGGTACAGCTCTATACAAGTTCTACAATACAATACTACACAGATAACTGATTTCTGTACGACTACTAATAATTTGTCATCTCAAATTCAAAAGGATCATGAACATTCAAGTAAAACATTGCAACCAGTATGATATACAAAAACTCCTTTTTAGTTTGTATATATATACTATGTTGCAATGGAGTGTCAAAGAGAAAGTTAGATAGAGAGAGAGAGAGAGACGGAGAGAGATGGTTACAAGTAGAATACCCAATTCAAGTTTATTCACACAGATATGTATGAATTGTCTTTATGTACAGTAATTATACAAAAAATGAAACCAAAAGAGCTACAACAGTAACATTAATGATATATCAAATGTCTCAACTTCCCCTGTACAAAAAAAAATTTAAAAAATTAGCCTGCATTCTCAGCGGGTTGAATTTAACCCTAGCTTATCATTGTCCTCGGTTCTCATTCGGTACAAAACTCTTTTGCATTCATGATTTTTACAAAACATGGTCCCACAGGCATATGGTAGATATTTCTATTATAGATACTTTCCTCAAAGGAAAATTACATGAACAAAATGTAATATCTGTTTATATGAGATGTCTACAAAATACACAAAAATTTACAAGAATAATTCATATTCATACAAGACGTGCACATAATGTAATTATGTATCTATAGACAAATGGAGTGCAAACATGAAACGTAAGCAAATTTGTTGATATATCATTAACGCTGCTGTTGTAGCCAAATATATTTACAACAGACTATACCCAATACAAATAATGGCTTCTGAAAATTCCCCTTTAAAAAAAAAAAGACAGGAAACTTGTTCATTGACAAACAAGAACAGCTTTTCCTCTTGTTTAATAATTGAGGAAAACTTTCTATATCAATCTGAGAAAAAACATCCCAAGGGAGGTGGAGAAATGTTCCATAAAAAAAAAAAACACATTCCATTTCCCTGTTTTAACAGACAATACCTGTTACAAATACCTAATACAGTTTTTCAGTTATAAATATGTCACAAGCCTAGAATTTGCAACGTCAAAACAAATAGGATAAAACATCCTAATCTTAATTCTCCGGAACAGTTTTAAAGTGGAAATGTATGGTGTATTTAAAACTAATATCGCAATATCTTTGAAATTCATCCTAAAATTATTCAGAGGTCATGCTGAGCATGTTATTCTTACTACCGGTAGCCAAAATGGCTAGTTATCTTCGTTTTTACAACAGAAGGTGTACATTGTCTGTCAAAACTATGAATTACTAGTCCAGCCTAGCCATTGGCTAGCAAGCTAGTGATATTTTTGCACCTATAATTATCTAAACATATATTCAATTTGTACTAAAAAGAACAAGGTCTCCCTGAATCATGAAAACAAGAATACCTAATGTTAATTTTTGAATACATTTAAAAATCAAGTTGAATTATGTTGCAAACAAAGTTGGGAGAGAGGATCCGGAGGGTGTTGCATAAAGAGTTGCGATCAATCACAAGTCTGAAAATGCGCCTAAACGTGCAAATCTGTTTGGCTCAGATGCGCATATTTCCCGACATGCAATAAATCACACCTCTTTATGCAACACCCCCACTAGGCCCATATTCATAACACCACACTTAGCTTTTAAATAGTTCCATTCTAGTACATTTTAGATGATTTTAGATGATTTAGATGAATTTAGATGTACATTTTAAATGTTTGCGCTTCCACGACAAAATCTCTGGATGCAATGCAATTCCTCCCATGTCATAAGCTCCACAAATTGAGATAATTGCTTGGCCATATTAACTCCGCGACAAAATCTCTGGCGGCAATTTCTCCGAGCATTTGTCATCAGAACAATTATCACCATATTTTTTTGTTTTTGTCGCGGAGCAAATATTACAAAGCAATGGTCGCAATTTGTGGAGCATATGTCATGGGAGCAATTGCAGTCAGAGCCGATGTCATATCGCCAAGTATGCAACATGGTTCATTTTAGTTGCTAACTAGGATTAATAGTAGGTAACAAATGTTTGCCAAGATAAGTGGCCTAAGAGATGTTGGTGTTGGTAACTTAGCCCTAGCATCTAAAAAACACTTATAATGGAGCTAGGCTAGTTTGGTTTTATGAGTATAGGTCCATGGGATTGGTTGATGGAAAAGCCTTGTGACAAACATTCTATTTCTGGGGCCAGTTTCTAGAGAAAACAATTACTCCAATCTAGTAGTTTTGGTGCAATGAAGGTAATTGCAATTCAGCAAGGACATTTAAAATGGGTTTGAGTCTAAACAAATTCAAAGCAGCTTGAAACCTTCCATAAACGAAAGGCCAAGCCCAAGTTTGTGAGACAACCACCTGCACTTGATCATTGCCTACTGGCAGCTCTTCAGAGCCCCTGACATTTTATTTTACCTATCAATTATAAGAAATTGAGCAACAAGATTAATCAAAGACCTATTAACACCACTAATTCCTAGTTTTGTGAGGCGGCCACTTGCTTGTCGTCCTGGCCCGGGTTGGTGCCTGGTGGTGGCTTCGTGTCAGTCGTATTCCAGGCCCCCTGGGGCCCACCCGGGCCTGGACCAGTCCCACCAGACCCTGGACCCGATGCAGAGTTGGGCCCGCCCGACTTGGGGCCTGTGGCACCAGGGTCGCCTCCTCCTCCGGTTGCGAAGTCGTCGTCGTTGTCCATGCCGTTGTTGGCGTCACCCTGCGCGTTCTCCAGCCGCGTGATGAGGCGTTCGTCCTCGTCGCCGAACTCCCCACCCATCAACGAAGGCTCACCCACCACCATCACATCCTGTACACAAACAAACATTTCAACATTATGAAAACAAATGCACAGATTGAAAAAGGTTATTTTGTTATACAAACAAACTTTTTAGATTAAGAAAATAGTTGTATATATTGAATACCCGTAAGATTTCCTTTTCCCCTTTAAATAAAGATGTTTTTTTCCAGGGAAAACATTAACTTCAAGGGCTACTTATAAAGCCATTTGAAATCACTATGTATTGAATTTATAAAGGTGTTTCAACTTAAACTTGGAGGTACAAAAATACCCACAGTGTAACAGAGCATTTCAGGTTTATCTCTCATTCCCCAAATACGAGAATACAACTTAACAAAGTTACTATGAATGAACAGTAAATTAATGTTTAACAATTTTTAACAAAATTTGGAATGATTAGCTTAGTTTTCTAAATGGCTGAATTAATGTCCTTATTTTGTCAACGAGAGATGATCATATGGTGCTCCATACATTTTAAACCATGTTTTTAAGTTGAATCCACCTTTGTGAATTCAAGCCTATAACTAACTGGGACAACTGTTTTGGGGTACGTTTTCTGACTCAAATCTATAATACTTTTCCTTCCTTGTCCTTTTTGTTTGGCAATGCTCATATCATTTGTTGTTAAAAGCTATTCAAATTCTGTATCAACTAGCAAAATGTAACATACTGTATATAAATTTAAAAAACAGACACCAAACCACACTTGGATACTTACCAAATCAATTACATCTAGTAAAACTGTTATGTACAGATCAATCAAATTAGTGCCCCAAAACAAAAGCTCCTCATAAATAAAATTAGCCTCCCTTAGTTCGCACCTTAAAAATCACTCCTAACAACAGTCATTACCGTTAAGGCGAGTTAAATGTTTAGAAATAAATCAAATCTATTCCAACACATCTAATTCAAAATTGTATTATCATTGTTTTATAAGTTTAATTAGGCTGGGTTTGTGTTGGGAAACTTACTGAATGTTCGACAAAAATATAATTATCTTCAAGGGGAAAAATGTTAATATGTCTGCATCAGATATAATGTACATAATACTGATCTATAAACATGTACAATTTTGACATTTTAATTTTCCCTGACCATAATTAATTTTTTTTTTTTAAATACAAATGATATGATATATGACAGTTAATGGTACATTGTTGTTAATGATATGAATAATTTCTCAGTTAGCTTGATTATTAACATGATTACACACAATACACAAAATAAATTCACCTTGACTGGATATTATTTTGTATGAAAATGTTTATCGAGTATTATTTTCTCTATGGATCACTAGCAATAAGAGCCATCTGAACCATAGTGCATGCACACGTCCAATATCACAGTTTAATTGGACATCATATATTCTGAATATTAAACCCCGAATCCAGAGGTAGACGTGCATGGAAACAATTCAACCACCTTAACATTTATAAAGTGAAATACTGAAAAGCTACCAATCGAGCAATGATTGAGGTACTTATAGAGGCAAGTTCCAACATGTTAATAAATGAAATGTCATTTTGAAGAGCTGTTTGTGAGAGAGGTGGTAGGATCGTATTTTCCCTCCAAAATACATACATTTATTTCATTTTATTAAATGTATGAAGAATGTACATACAAACATATATATATATACTAGTAACATGTTTTAATATATAACTTGTCATCCCATTGTCATAAGGCAAGGGAATACAAATTATTCAAGATCACATACAAAACTTCCTTCAATTTAATTTGCTTGAATGTACATACATAATGGTAAAATTTAAAAGAAGTATTTATATAGCAAATGTGCAGTGCGACAAAGCTTATTAACATATCCACAATATACATTGACAGTGTTTTTTGCTTTTTTTTTACAATCTAATGTGTATCTACTAGCTTGCTATTCCCTCATTGTGAGATACAAATATATAACACCGCAGTTGCATAATGAGCAAAACCAAGGGACAAAGAGACGGAGCTGTGGGGAGGGGGGAGGAGGGAACCCCCTTCCACCATAGAACTTGCCCGGGACAAGTAAAATGTCAAAAATTGTTTAGTTTGCTTGCCTGGTCGGGCAACTAAATAATTGTTCTACTACAAGAAAACAATGTAATTTCATATGTGTTAATCTCGTCTTAAAGTAAGAGGGCAAGTGAATTTTATATATGGGCAAGTAAATTTTATATTTGGGCAAGTCAAATATCCGTCAAATTTTTCGAAGCAGAGACTGAGTTTTGACGCCGAAACCAAAACCACTTGTTCAGTTGATTTCAGGGGCCGAGAACATTGGTTATGATGGTCGAGAATGCTAAAAAGTGGCCTGGAGACCATTTAAAATTGGTAAAGGGGGGGGGGGGGGGTGAAATTATGCTTAAACTAACATCTACATTAGTTATATTTTGGATTAATTGATATATATAGTATATGATCCACTAGTTAGCAATATTGTAATTATAAGCATAGAGAATATCAACCTTTTTATAAACAAATTGCATGATTAGTCTTGTATAGGACAGTGTTTACCATTACACTCACTACAATGTGAATATGGAATATTTTCCGAGAAGCTTTTTTTTATATATGGGAAGAATATATTTTCAAATGCATTACCATGTTAAATTAGCAACATATTATTTTAGACATTGGAATCCAGTATTTATAGAACTGTTTTGATAAATAAGATATCTACACCTTTCATACATGACCAAGGCAGTTTATGGATATAACATACATTTAACAAATATATTTGTAAAAATTACTAGTACCTCAAGTAAATTGCCGCTACAATCATTAATGAAATTAGTAAACAAGTGAATAATGATAAAAACATCTACCTTCAATATTGTCGATTGAGTTAATATGTATTGTAACCCATTACATCTTGTTATTAGAATACTGGCAATAAAGTTTATTTTTGCGATGCTGTTGACTAGTATCTGATGTGCAGTAGAGGCATCAAAACACGATTTTGTAGAGTGATATTGTAAGTCCCTTCCAAACATAACATCCCTTTCTGATATGTCCCCACAACACCATATCACTTATCTAATGAATCAATAACCATTTAGGGCAGTCACATAGGTAAGCTGACTGATTGAAAGGATGCCTACTATGTGAGGGAGAGGGCATGTTTTTCTTAAATTTCATAAAAGTATATAAATCCTTAAAATAAAGTAGTCAACATCGTCTGTTGGCAAGCATCGTAATATTTTTCAAGTGACCTCACACAAGATTACCCCTTTGATTTATTGTTAAATGTATTTGAGTGTTATCCACCCTAGTGCTAAACTCATATTTCATTAGACATATACATGAACAAAGAAATACAAATGATTTTAATGTAAACACATTTGAGTGCAATTCGGTGCAGCTTGGCAATGCCATGCACCAGTAGAGCGAAACCTAACACAAAACACAAAGGACTGGAATTCACAAATTAAACCATAGTTTAAATGCATCATATGACTTCATTTTAAACCATGATTTAGACCACTGTTCTATGGAAGGCCAGGTGTAAACATTTCCATCTTGTGAGAATAAGTTTTTTATTCATTATATTTATTTATTTATTTATTTCCACAAATGGGTGGGATGGCCCTTTAAAAAAGAAGCTGATTTTCAAAGGGGTCCCAAAGTGTTATTCCGTAACAAAATGAATGAACAAAGATATCATGAATTATAATTAATTTAATATTTTCAATGTATGACACATTTTGAATTATTTTGTTGTTTTAGTCACTGAATTGTATTACTTATTTTCAAAATGAGAATTGAGCGTGCGTGGCTCCATAAAACCATGAGTATTGTCAACCATGGTCGAAATTTGAACTATTAGTACCTTTGTGTGAATTCTAGCCAAATGGTGCATCATGCATGAACACATTCAACAAACACCAACACAAATCGGGATAAGGGGATGAAACAATGAGACTAGATGAGAACGAATTAAAGCAAAATTCCAAGCCTTTTTTCTATATCAATAACAATAACACTGAGTATATCTATAAGACATCTACCATCTCAAATGCTCAAAGGGACTTTCCGTCCAAAATGTATGGGAATACAGTTGGTGATTTTTCAAATGTTCTTTTAAAGGCTGTATTTGCCTACATTACACATAAACAAAAGACTCTCCAATTGATGAAGTACATTTTGTAGAAGAACTTTTGTTTCTTTGAAGTTTATGAAAGACCAATGAGGGGAATACTTTCACTTTGAATGGTAAGTATTGACAATTTTTAAAAGGCTTGGATTTTTAACTTTAAATGACAACAATTATTAATGACAGTAAAATTCCATTGCAGATTTCCCCGTCTCGCCTGTGCGTAAAACAAAAAGGAATTATGTGCCAGCAACATTAAATAATAAGTTAAATCAAAATAACTGAAAGACCAAAAAGAAAAGAAAAGAAAAGAAAATCAGTAGGTGTTAAAATTTGAAAGAAAGTGCAAGTTATCATCCAATACTAATAGAACAAAAATAGTGATATTTAGATCCCCGAAAGCAAAAGTATAACTACAAAAGAAAATAAATCTATTTTCCCCAAAAGTGCTCCTGAGTAAAAGCAGCACAACAGTTGTGAAATATCAAAGGACATGGCAATCAAAAACAGAACTACTACATTTTTTTGCAACAGAGACCAGCGATCAATACCAAGATCTTTCATTTTCATTCAACATTTTCCACAACCAAAGTTCATTAAAGATATTTAAAGCCGTGAAACATGGTACCTGTATATTTAGATGACCGCTAGTTTCATACTTTTACGGAAATGCGTTGACAAGGAACAGAAAAAAAAATAAGGAAAAGAATTACATCAGAATCTATCGAATTTGAAACATCGTCAAAAGGGTGAGGAAAGTCCAATTTGCATTTGATATCTACAATATTTGAATTTATATTATGTACTTCTGGTCAGTTTCCTTATGTTTGAAATAACACATTGATAAAGAATAGAATGTCATGGACTAGCTCATCTAGAGCTACTGTGGACTCTTTACAATTAAATTGATACAAGATTAACTAGTCCATATAAATCAAAAAAATTTGCAATTCATGTTTGTGAACATGGACAGGCAATTAACAATAATTACGATTAAAACCATTTGTTAGTTGCACTCTGACACATTAAGATTGAATGCATGTTGAATTTAGAACAATTTACCTACTAATTATTAACTATAAATACCGCCAGAGTCGATTGCTGTGTTTGTTTAATACTAAATTGTATATCCAGCAAAGAATAATTCTTGAATCCATTTTCCCTTCAAATTGTAACATGGAACAATTTACATCTATAGGTCAAGGTTTTGTACCAACATAGACATACTTTCCTTTCCTATGTAACTCCACATATGTTTTAAGACAAACTTCTTCCACTACCATTAGGCATTTAAAAGTATTGCATGCCCAGTCAATTTCTTTTACCCTTTAATCATCTGCTCAACTTTGAATAAAAATATTAAAAATGCCAAATACAATACCCATTAACCTATTCAGGGCACCTATTCAGGGATGGGTATTATACAAAAAATTAACCCTCTTTACTGGTTACTGGTTTACTGAGTTACAGGTACTGTACATTCCTATATCTTTATTGAAGGGGAGCCAAAGGCTGGCATTTTCTCCTACTCTTACTGGTAAGTGCATAATTCCCACCACTTCTAGTCGTATATTTCTTCTTGGGTATCACTAGTATTGATAAATAATTAATGTTTTTTAAAACTACTTTTATTTGTTTTGACTGAACACTGGAGACTGCCATGTTTTTAAACTGTACCATATGAAACGTCATCTGACCTTGCACTGTAAAAAGTGGGTTACGTAACCACTGACATAGCACCAGATGCAACAATAACAGTTACCTAACCCGCTTTTATTAGTGCCAGCTCAGATGCACTCAGATGACGTTTCATGCGGTGCTGTTGGAAAACATGGCAGCCACCAGTGGTCAATCAAAACAGTTGATAGTGGTTTAAAAAACATTGATTAGTTTTATCATTAGTGATTTCCAAGAAGAAATATACAACTAGTAATGACAGGAATTCTGCATTTATCAGTAACAGCAAGCTAAAATTCCAGCGTTTTGTTTCCCTTTGAACATCATTTTGATTTTCTTCTTCTACTGTTCATAACATTAAAGAAAAGAATTCCCTGTTCTCCTGAAATTTCACAACTGTTTTTAATAATTTTGTAAATATCTTTGGTTAGGGAAAGAAAAGTTGTGAAAGTCGATATATAATGGAAATTAAAGGTGGAAAAGTTTGAAAAAATTGGCTGAATGTTGTTACTATTAAAGAAACTGAAAGGAAACAGAAACCATGGATTAATAGATATGGCCTGCAGACAAGAACAGTCAAGGGAATTACCTCAAGTTAGCAGTCTCCCATTAACCCTCATAAATTACCTAGGGGCCCTTGGGTTTCAATTAACATACACCTGCTGGCCAGGGGCCACCAAAGCTTGACCAAAGTGGCCAACTTCACTTTACCGATGGAAAATACTGTAAGTTGTTCTTTGTTTTGGACCCTACTAATTCTGTTTTGTTTTTCTTTCTCAATTCGACTTGCCCAACATTGCAACTAGTAAGAAAAGGTTCATGTATAGCCCTTCATTAATACCCATGATCAAAAAATAAATAAAACCAAGCTCTTGGTTAAATGTAATGTGGTTCAATTAATGCGCATTGTGAACTTGTTTATTTTGATCACAACTTGTTTTGACTACTTCCAAGAATTGTCTGCTGTTCACAACAATATTTGTATTCATACAAGGCCATTCTGTTTGAATTAAAACATGCTGCAAGCACTCCACATTAATTTCAAAATAGACCATACCATACTATAAGCACATCATGTGCATGTAATAACTGAATGCACTATACTGGGCGTGGAACAGTCTTTAAATGAGCACCAATATGTTCTGTAGAACTTATCCTCTCTAATGTATGCCAGTATCTAGTTTTCTTAGTTATTATTAAACTATGGCTGTCTGAGCAGTGGTTAGCATGCTCGGACTGATTGGGGGAGCACGCAAATTATTATTTTTTTTTTTTTTTTTTGGGGGGGGGGGGGGGGAGGGGGTCACATCTTTGTATTTCTTTGTTTCTTTGTTTCTATTGTTAAACAAATTCAAATTATAGGGAGGGGGGGGGGATGTCCCAGTAGCTACGCCACTGTATGGGTAAGCTGTTATTACCCAATATTAAAGTTTAACCTAATTAAGCAACTAAAAATATATCTTGCAGCATACTTAGCCCTGTCATCTAAAACAGACTTAGAATGGAACTAATGGTGGGTGGGGGTAATTCCACTTGACTGTCTTGCTGTTAACACTGCAATAGAAGATTTAAAAATGAAAGCCCCAGCCCTGATTATGACTGGAGTGGAGTGGAGTGGAGGGCTAAATGAGGCCTCCTGCCTCCTGCCTCCTGCCTCCTGGTACTAGAGAGTGGAGGGATAATCACCTCTGATATAGAATCATGGATCCAGGGAGGGATGGGTACCGGCTGAGGGGTGCCGGACCGGCTCCGTTTCTTGGTCCTCCCTCCGGGACCATTTCTCTACAAGAGAAAAATAATATTCATCGTAGAGTATACTCTCGTAGATCGTCGGTTGAGAAAGAAGAAGGGTGCTAAGTCACTTTTTGTACTAAGCTTCAGAGATATCGCCCGGATTCACAAAGAGGGTTTGTGTAAACTATGGTTTATACCATGGTCTACATCTATGGAGTGCTGCTCGTATACAAGAAAAACAATTCATAATTTATAATGATATGACTGTTAGTGCTTGCTAACCAGCAAATTTCACCATATGAGAAGACAAACACATATTTTATGCCTTTAGTAAATGTGTAGCATCAACACTGTTAACGAGTAAGGAGTTTACATTCTTTCTCCATCAGTAAACACATGGCACTCCATAGATGTAGACCATGGTTTAAACCATGGTTTGTACAAACCTCTTTTGTGAATCTGAGCCATCATGTTTAAAATTTGAAAGCCATATCGAAACCAAAGCAGCTCTTATTAATTATAATGTAATTGTTGAATGTTTCCAAAATTAGACAAAATTATCATCTGACATTTTTGCATCATGTAGATGAGGCTCTGATCTACAAGATGATATGCACGACTCAATTTAGCCAAAAATGGACTTAACGTCCTTATCACTTCTCTCCCGACGATATATGGTTGTTATATTTCTCCCTTTACAATCTGGGTTGCCCCATCAGTGGTCAGGGCTATCTGGCACCTGCGTAGTCACAAAGGACTGTGTAGTAACTAACAGTTTAGACAAGTAAAACAAAACACAATCCTTGATTAATAAAGGAATAAACTATAAAATACACTTTAAAAAAGTATTTACCTAGTTAAATATGTAGAAAGTTACTTCTTATTGTTATAATCATAATAAATTTGTACTTAAAATATCATAATTCTCCCACCTGTTTCTCTCAAAGTGAACAATCTGAATTAAAATAATAGGATGTATATTTAGTAATAAATATCCCATTCTATGAAATATGAACAAAAATGTAATATTAAATATTTGAATAAACATATTTCTATTTATGAAAATAAATATTAACCCTCCTACCATATACAACTTGTTTTGTAATAGATACACCACCCCAAATAAGTAAATTAATATCAATAAAAAAAGAAAATATTACAATAATAAATTATATAAAAAAGTGTTTCTTAGATGCCCCACCTAGACTATAAAAAGTAATTCTGACAAAAATAAAACCTAAAGAAGTTCAATAAATAATACAAAAACACAATGAAGGACTAACAACAAAATCTTGAAATCTGTGATATTCCTCTTGCTATTCCATTTCTATACAAGAGAGAAATAATGAATCTGTTTTTATAAACAAATAGTTCTCCTTATAAAAGAACAACATTTTCCCCTGAGATGGTCACATAATAGACTCACATATGAATGGAGACAGATAAAAACAGTAGCACAGACATACAGACAGACAGACAAACATACAGACATACAACCATGGATGCTGGATATACATGAACAAAACAAAAGGAAAATATCATGTGTTTACATAGGATTCTATACATGTTAGAACAGTCCGTCTTTCAATCAAGCTGTAAAAATGGTTATTTCACAAAACAAATGTTTACATAATCTGTATAAACGCAATGCACAGCATGCTTGTTAAATACATTATTTAAATACCTTTAATACAACAAAACAAACAATTCATTTTCACTAGAAGCTCTCTAGCCCAAACTTAAGATGAGCTAAGTAGTTAAGCTTAGATAAAGTAGTTAGCTACAAGGGTTATATTATAGTTTTTCATGCATCAGAATACAGGCACCATTCCTTGTAATGTACTAGTAAACAGAACGTCATCTTATCGCCTTAATTTTACAAAACCAAATGTATGGAGAGCCAAACACATTGTTAATTTTTCTTTCCTAATGATCATTTTTGACTCCAACAAATTTTTCCCAGAATCATACATTTTCTTCTGTTTATTTTAAGATAAAATTGAACTCAACACTAGACATCATTCCTACAGTGGCCAATGCTCTTGCGAAGTTCAGCAAAAAAAATAACAGCAAGAAATTATGTTGATTTTGCAGGGGGCCAGGTATTCCATTTCAAACATGTAAGAAAATAACAAAACAAGAATGGTGATTCAGAGACAAACTGTCCTCTCTCTGTTTCTCTCTACTGTCCTGCTCTGAAAAGAATAGGAAAACAAATACAAACAGTAATTAAGATTTTCTTTAAGATCCTACCCTCGAAACAATAACATTCTGAATGTTCAATCTCCCAGCATATACGTATACCCAACTTTTCGTTTCTGTTAAGCGAGTGAGATTGTAAAGTCAGTGTGAAGCTTCTACACCGGTGTCGCTTGCACATGATAACTGTGTGTAGCGTCTACACAAGTGTCGCTTACACATGATAAACTGTGTGCAGCCTTTACACCAGTGTAGATTACACATGATAAACTGTGTGCAGCCTCTACACCGGTGCCGCTTACTCCTGATAAACAGTGTCAATATGAACCAAATTGAATTAAATTCTAGATATAAAAGTGATATACAAACCGTCGGCATGCCATCAGAACTGAAGCTGCCAGGCGACTTCTTCTTGCTGTTTCCACCGCCAATGCTGTTCATGGCGAGGTTATTACCGCCAACCTGGTTCATGTTTGCCGACGACTTCCGCTTGCGTCGCTTTGGTTGCGGTCTGTTCGTGTCTGTTATATTCAAGCACGGAGAACAGAGGGGAAGGGAAACAAAATAAGGGATAAATTTAAAATTTAAAAATTCTCCCAACTGCGTCAAATTTAAAAAATAGTTGATCTATGTTGCCACATCATATACTACTAATAACTGCCATTTATAAAATAAAAACTTTTTTTTCTTCTATGAAGTAGATTTGGAGGAAGGATATACAGCTTTGAAAATATATTGATGATTTCCTTTCCAATGGGACAGTGATCAATAGCACAGGTATGTTACATTCAGATTTGGTGGGAGGTGGGGCGGACAACACGACTTATATAAAAGTACACATATGGACACTTCCAATAAAAGATTAATACCATCCCCCCCCCCCCCCCCCCCCCCTTCTGAGTGCCACATTTAATTCGTTAGACAAAGTTTACATGCTTTTAACCCTTCAAGAGAGTTCGGTTTACAGAACTGGCAGAACTACTATTTTACCTAGACATTTCAAATATATTTATTAGCTGTTAAATTCTGGTTGTGTTTTAGATTGTTCTTTGATGATACAGAAGTTAAAGTGATCCATTAACTTTGTAAAATTCAACCAAAGTCACTTGGAGCTTTCACACTTCTCTTGTACCTTGTTGTTTAGCTTTTGGTAACAGAAGAATGAAATGGGTTTTGATTTGTCAATTGTCTTCCTAATTATGGAGATAATTAAGATTGAATTTGAAAGCTTCTATGGATGCTTTCGACTGTAGTCAAGTATCTGAATTTGGATACTCAATCGCCCATAGTATCCCAATTAGGATACTTCACGGGAATGATCGGGATAAAATCAGACATTTATTGAAATTCTCAAGAATCTTACAATTAAATTGGGATATGATTGTAGTCTAAAATTTAAATTTTGGGGAAAATATAAAGTTAATGGATCACTTTAAGTAACAAAATTGACAAAACATCCACTTGAACCCACAGAGTACACAAAATAAAAAAGCAAGGTGTGTTACATGTATGCAGTGCAAACAAAGAAAATTGAAGCCCTGAAAAAGCGCTGATTTTGATTAAAAGTTGATAAAGATTAAAAAGTATATGAAGCAATAAAGTATAAAAGAAAATAAAGAGTTAGTTCCAGAATTAAACATCTGACAGGGTGTTAATAATTCCTTCATTAATTATGAGTATTTACATGCAATTTTTTACTTTTAAAAGCAAAGATATTCAGAAATTTCCAAAGAAAGTGGATAGAATTAGGAAATGTTAAAGCAAAAAAAAAAGTATACAAATTGTAAATTTTTAAGCAAAAGTAAATAAACCAAGGCAACAAGTATCTCAGCTGAAACCTGTCAAAATCAGACTTTGAAAACTACGTAGTAGCTCGAAGAAAAAAAAATGGATCGCGTAGCCAACAATATGCATAATGCACTTTATCCGAAAAATATAGGTTCTAATATGCAGATTTTAGTCTAAAGTCATTAAGACGCCATTGCCTTTCCCCATCCTATTAAAACAAAAAATTGGAAAGTAGTAATTTGTCTATATTTTGATACAACATTTGAAGGGGGTGGGTGATTACGGTGGATATCAGACAAACATAAAACAAAACCACAACCGATGGGATAGTTGGCCATTTTGGGGGGAAGAAAAATTGACAAAGTACAGAACACAAAAACATGCATTCCCAGCCTAGATTTAATAGTACAAACTCTCTATAAAACAAAATAACAGAAAGTTCTACTCTTTATGTACTTTTTGTTTTCATAAGAAAATGGTGACCTTTAAATGGGGTGGCCCAGAAAACGGAACGGCATACTTCCCACAACATGGTTCCAAAATGACTGGTTTCCCATAGATAGGGCATCTTTTACCAAGAAAAATAATACAAATATCACCTATTTTTGTAGATTTAGGTCTAGGGCAAATTTAGTGACACAATGATGGGGTTCAAATTTGTCCAATTTCAACAGAATCGTTGCAGGAAATTCACTCTTTTGCTTGCCACACAGTATTATATTTTGTTCTTTTCCATCATTGCAAGTTTAGGGGTAAACTGTTGTAATTTTGTGCAAGCTGGTTTTAAGTTGTTGTTTTTTCCGTCAATCGTACACGAAGGGTACTGACGAATTTTGAAAAGGGACTGTTCTATTTTATGCTGAAGAAGGCTGTTGTTCTAAATAGCTTTAATTGAGGGGTGTGGTTTTGGTATTCTATATGTGCTTTTTTTGTTCTCTACAGAGGGCTGTTCCATTTTGACAAGCGTCTGTTCCATTTTGATGAGGGACTGTTCCATTTCGAAAAGGGGTTGCTCAATTTTGATACTAAAGGGAGTATTCCAATTTGAAATAGGGAATGTTCCATTTCGACGAGGGACTGTTCCATTTGCAAAAAGGGGCCCTTCCATTTTGATACTGAGGGGACTATTCCATTTTGATAATGAGGGGACTAATTCCATTTTGATACCGAGGGGACTATTCCATTTTGACAGGTTGCGACAGGGAGACACACGTTACCGGGGGGCGTGACTATACGTTGCCATTTCTGGAACAGCGTGGCCTTGAGGCAGTCTCTGGGGCTGAGGTTGTACACTTTGTGCCTGGACATCAGCTCTTGCATCGGCTCGAGGATCACACACAGCTGGATTTAAGGGAGGGAGAAAGTATATTAGAAAATAGAAACATAATTCTATTAGATATATAATTACATATTTGATAAGAGCTATATCATCTCACTTAAAATCATGTCATTTTATTGTACACTTACTTTGTATATTGTCATTATATTGTGTAATTAATTGGTTATTATGTAACAGCGCTTCATTATGGGGGGAAAAATACTGCTACGGTAGTACATGTAAGTGCATCAAGCACTTGGTATTGTACACTGATTTGTCAGTGTTTGATATAAAACTCTAGATGCGGAAAAAAACACTTAACTTTACTGAAGCCATACAACTTTGGTATCTATCATTACTCACATCATTATCTTATCCAGTAAAGTTGATCCAACTTGTCTTCTTTGAAATGAAAAATAATAACTTTTTACGACTCCTAATCATCTTCTGCCTCAGTTGTGTATCAACCTACACACTGAAAGTTTTAATATTAATTTTCTACACCCTCACCTAAATTATGTATTTCTATTTTATTGTTGGTTATTGTTTGGTTATTATCATTTTTTGTTAACAGATGCATTCAATCATTTTTGTTTTATTTATGACTCGAACCGCCCTTTACAGTCACGATCAAAAGACACAAAAAGTCTCAAACTTATGCAAATACTGTATGTGTGGAGATCAGAGCTCTGACCTCTTCTCAAAATCTTATTGTATTATAAATTATTAAAATAATCCATTAAATTTGTCAATTTAAACCAATATCTCTCAGAGCTTTCACATTTCTGTTGTACCTTGTTGTTTGGTCAATGGTAACAAAAGAATGAAATGGGTTTTGATATTTCAAATCTCTCCCTAATTATGGTGATATTTATTATTGAATGAATAGTGTCTAGAACACTTTTCGATTGCACTCAAAATCAATGGGCAGTAGGTCATACTATCTGACATCAATTTATACCCTTTTTACAAGGTAAACAGCATTATTTTTCTATGAAACATTTTTACACATCATTTAGAAGAATCTTACAATGATTTTGAATGAAGTCTCAAATATCACTTTTGGTACAAGTTTCATAAAAACTTTTCCAATTGTTGTAAATGTCCAAGTATTGTAACTACCCTGTCAGCAGCCAATCAGCATGGAGCATTATAGTTGTTGCCACCATAGTTACAATAGTTTGACAACAAATGGAAAGGTTTTATGAAACAGGGCCCTGGACAAATCTTATGTAGTCAATGGATCACTTTAATACTGCCCCCGATATAAGCGCAGTAAAAGTCGAGACTCACCCTGAGGTAGTTGAGGGTGCAGCTGGTGAGCCCCTGCCGGGTGATGTTCTTGGAGAGCTGCTCCAGCATGGTGGGGTCCTGTGAATGGAACTGAGAGTGCGTGAGCAAAACGCCAAGCAACAATGGAACGCAAAGGGGGGAGGGGCAGATCGGGACCGGGACCGGGACCGGGATCGGGAACAATGCAGGGAACGGGAATGGATTTGGGAATATACAATATGCGTTGAGTTGACATTGTTGGCGATTAGAATCAAGGAAAATAATGAAATGGCAGGTAATGAGAACAATGGTACTGAGAGGGTGTTAGCAAAGTGCCAAACAACAATGGAACGCAAGGGGGAGGGGCAGATCGGGAACAATGCAGGGAACGGGAATGGATTTGGGAATATACAATATGCGTTGAGTTGACATTGTTGGCGATTAGAATCAAGGAAAATAATGAAATGGCAGGTAATGAGAACAATTTGGGGAAATATACAAAATACGTTGAGGTGACATCGTTGGTGATTAGAATCAAGGACAATAAAGAATCGATAGGAAATGAGAACATCAACAAGGACGATGAGCAAACATGGATGGGTGCATGACATGGATTGTAATTGGAGGCAGAAAGAAATTGGGACAGGGACCAATTGTGAGAAAGAAAACGGGATTAATATTGGATTTTAATTTGGCAGGGGATGGGGGGGGGGGGGGGGGGGGGGGGTGGTGGGACACGGGGTATTAATTGACAGGTGGGGGAGGAGTGGTGGGAAATATAATTTTTTTTGGGGGGGGGGGGGGACAAGGGGTAATAATTGACAGGTGGGGGAGGAGTGATGGGAAATAGAGATAATTTTGGGAGGAAAAAGCATATCGAAAGTAGAAAAGGGGAAGGAAAAGAGAGGAGTGAAAGGGAAGGATGGTATTACAGGTGAAGAGAAGGGCCAATTTTTCAGAAGTTTACAAAATAACGGCCGAGACTTGAGGGGAATATATAATGGCAGATGGGGAAATATTTTAGGAAAAAATAGATTAGGGATAGGAAAGTAATATGTCAAAAATAGAGATATGCTATGTAGATATTTTGGAACGGAGAGTGAGAATAGGAAATAATATAGAGAATAAATATAGATATATGTTTTAAAGATATTATGGAAAGGAAAGTGAGCGTAGGAAATAATAGAAATTATTAACAGATGTGAAAGGAAAAGGTGCGTCACAAGAAACAAATAGACAGAATCACAAAGGGAAATGGGGGTAGGTTCATGTATTTACAATGGAGGGAAACATACATTACAAAAAGGGAAATCATATCATACAGAGATAAAGATATTTTAGAAAGGAAATAGATATTAAGATAAAAATATTTTTAAAAGGGAAACGGATATATAGATATATAGTTTAGGGGGAAAAGTGCTTACAGAGAAATTACAGGAAAAGAAAAGATTGGAAATTGGGAACAGATTCGTAAGAATATGAGTGGCACATGAAATGACTCAAGACGGCCACACACAGTAGGAAAGGTAGGGCAGTTAGATGAAAATGATACATGTACACACATACAAATAAGATATTGGATCGGGATTGTCACAAATGATAAAATATAGCGAATGTTATGTGTGTTTATCCAATCAAAACAGGCAAAGAAAGTAAGCACTAGAAAGAAATTTGTTTGATCCAATGAAAAATCAAGTATCAGATTACATTATAATATTGATAAATAATCATGTTTTTTAAATATTTGTGGCAAATAAATACCAGGAAGGAATTTTAAAAGCAATACATGCATTTTTATTGGGAGTAATGAGAAAAGATGGGATATACAGTAGCCATAATGGACATCCGTCAATACAAGACAAATGTTCAATTGCACTATATTGTTATTATCACTTCAGCTTTATTGGAATATTCAAAACAGAAATTATGAAATAGGGAACTCCATTCCATCAGCATTGTTTTAACAAAAACAGTCATTCATTTGTAAGGGACAGTCAGAATGAATATATTTTCTTTCCTACAATTTGACATAAATGATAAAATAATTTACTTTTATAAAATGACCAGAAATAAATAAAAATCAATGAAAACGAGCAAAGATAATTGTGCTTTGCCTGAAATCGATCCCGAGACCTCTAGATGGCTATACTGGTCCACCTGGTTACATATTGTGTACAATTTGTTTTAATATTTTTTTTTTACCATTGCCTGTGGGTACCTGACTGGCATAGAATCAACTCTATGAGGATTGCATAATCTAGTAGGGAACTAGTTAAGTATGCTTTCTGAAAAATGGTTTCCCGGTTTACCTGAATATTGATGACGCTCCTTGGAATGAGTTCTCTGTGCTGCCGAATGTCAAAGTACCAGGACCGGATGCGCATCAGATCGTCAAAGGTGAACTCAACCACCAGACGCCCTTCCGTACAAACCTAGTTGGCCAAAAACAAGATTGGTTTTGATAATGATGATGATGATGATGATGGGGATAATGATAATAATAATAGTAATAATAATAATAATATGACAAATTGATATAGCGCTTAAAGGGACTGTCCGCCTTTTGCAAGCCAAATTTCAAAAGTTGCGAAGTTATTGTCTTATATGAAAGAAAATGTCATTTAACAGCATGCCTGAAAAAATTAGGGCTTGAAATCTCTTTTTCGTGGAGTTATAGACCTCAAAATAATAAAACGACTGAGCGCGTTTAATTGTGCATTATACGACTATTCACCCGGTGCGAAATTTCGCACACGGATTCCACGGCAACCAAAAAAATACTTTTTTTTTCACGAGGGCGATTTTGAAAATTTTGAGAGAGAAAAACGCCCTCGTGATATTATTCACAAGGGCTATTTTGGGGCTCACGGGGGCTCCTTTTTTTTTTACATCGTTTTCACTGCTCAAGGGTCTAATAAATGATTATCATGATGTGATCTATCCGATTATGCCATGTTTGGTACGTTTCTGGCGCTTTCCGATCATGCAAAAAGATGTTTAAAAAATATTTAAAAAAAAAAAAAAAAAAAAAAAAAAACTTTTTGTAATATTATGCTAAATCAGTTAAACTCCTTTATTGACCGATATATATAGTTTGGTGGAGGGACGCATTCGTTTTTCATTCGTAGAATCCAAATTACAGGGCTGTTCAATCTGAATTTGTGTGTGTGTGTTACATTCATCCCCATCCGTCTACTGGAAACTGTTCAGACGATTTGTAAAAGGCAGACAGTCCCTGTAATGCAAACAAGCCTCTAAGCACTTTAGAAAAGGAAAATTAGAGTATACAAAGTAAAGAAAATAGAGAGTGGTTGAGCTATGACTGATAATGTTGTTTGAAGAGATGATAATAATAATAATAGAAACATTATTTTTCTATAACGATTGGTGAAATTGACTACTAAATCTGATAATGTCACACACTGTACACTAAATCATTTAATTTGGGGCAGTGGTTCCAAATGAAAAACTAGATTCAAACCAGAGAATACTACTTTTACAGAAGTAAAGGTCAACTGTATCACTACTAATTTTAATTGGGAATCAACAGAGTTCTTAACTTTTATTTTGCTCCATCACTTCGTCAACTGAACATTTTTGATGATTAAATCCATAACAGAACCAGATTTTTTCTTATAATTGTCCCAATTAGTCAAGTTTTACGCAAAACCATTTCCTGAAGTGTGTTTTCCAACATGCTGAACAGCAACTTTGAGAAACAACAATTTTATGCAATAACAATTGTACTCAATAACAATTTCTTGCATTAATACAGCACTGACAATTACTAAAGGTTAGCTTTGGGATGCTAAAAGTTCAAATTTTAATTGCCAAACTAACACCAAAAAAAGGGCTATTTTTTATAAAAAAATTTGGTTTGCATTTTTAATTATTAATTTGACGTCTATGTATGTTTTAGTTTTCTCTTTTTTTTTTCTTATCGCAACCACCAACCACCAATCACTTCCGATTCAAGTGGCATTCCAGCCCCTAGATATGGTCTAGAATAGTTAAAGGTAGGAAAATGACCTAACATGTGCAGGAAATGGTAGCACTGACATTGAGTTTGATTTGTATAAAGCCATCGCAGCTATCCTTCCTGAACTATCAAATGTTTCCTGTTTGGTAACCACAAAACGGCAGTAAGTTATATCTTTAGACCTTCCTAGGCATTGCCTGACCTACATTTAAAGTTTACCTGGGTCTAACCTATCGCAAGCCTCCACACTAACTTTTCTTCTACTTGCTTGTTTGGGCATGTAAAATCATAACTTCTCAAAATTTACTTGCCCAAACAAAAACAAATGTACTTGGTTGCAAAAACCTTTAAAAATGTGAATCTTTGTGAACATGGGTTTGCCGTGATGCGTGACCCTCGTGGTTTGCTCGCAGTCTAGCATGATTGTTGTGTTGTGGAATGATTTTTGCAAGTAATCTCAATTTCTTGTCAATTTTAGAAGAAGGTTTAGAAGTCTTGGCATCACACGTACTTACTACGCAACTACCAGCTACATACAAGCTACATACCTTTGTGACATGGGTTTGCCGTGATGCGTGACCCTCGTGGTTTGCTCGCAGTCTAGCATGATTGTCATGTTGTGGAATGATTTTTGCAGTAATCTCCATTTCTTGTAAAGTTTAGAAGAAGGTTTAGAAGTCTTGGCATCACACGTACTTACTACGCAACTACCCAGCTACATACAAGCTACGTACCTTTGTGAACATGGGTTTGCCGTGATGCGTTACCATCGTGCAGCGAAAAAAATACACGGGGACGGCGGGCGAATTCGCTCCCGAAATGCCCAAATTCGCCCCCGAAAAAAAAGAAAAAAAAAAACTTTTTTTTTTTTTTTTTTTCGGGATTTTTTGTAGGAATTTTCTGTTTGGATTGTGATCAAATGCTTATAAAAATGATCACTTACATCATTATAGCTTATTAATGAAATTCGAAAAAGAGCCCGGAAATTTGTAGCCCCCGAAAGTTGGAAAGTAGCCCCCGAAAATGGAGCCCCCGAAATAAAAATATTAATTTTTTCGCTGCCATACGTGGTTTGCTCGCAGTCTAGCGTTGATTGTCATTGTGGAATGATTTTTGCAAGTAATCTCAATTTCTTGTAAATGTTAGAAGTAGGTTGAGAAATCTCGACATCCCACATACTGACTACGCAACTGCCAAAGCAACATACCTTGCGTGATTGTCGTGTTGTGGAATGAATTTTGCAAGTAATCTCCCATCTCTTGTAAATTTGAACAGTAGGTTTACAGGTCTTGGCATCACACATACTGACTACCTAACTGCCCAACTACATACAAGCTACATACTTTGTGAACATGGGTTTGCCGCGATGCGTGACCCTCATGGTTTGCTCGCAGTCTAGCATGATTGTCTTCATGTGGAATGATTCTAAAGGTAATCTCCGTCTTTTGTAAAGGTTTTCCTTTATACACATTTTTAAGCACATATCGCCTACGTAACTGCCCAACTACATACATGTACAAGCTACGTACCTTTGTGAACATGGGTTTGCCGTGATGCGTGACCATCGTTGGTTTGTTCGGCAGTCTAGCGTGATTGTCTTCATGTGGAATGATTTCTACAGGTATTCTCCGTCTATTGTTAAAGTTTTCCTTTATACACATTTTAAGCACATTATCGCCTACGTAACTGCCCATCTACATACATGTACAAGCTACGTACCTTTGTGAACATGGTTTGCCGTGATGCGTGAACCATCGTGGTTTGTTCGCAGTCTAGCGTGATTGTCGTGTTGTGGAATGATTCCTTGGGGATGTTTGAGTAGGTAGTATAGGTCCGTCACGCCGCCCTCAAACACCGCTCGGAAGTAGCGGGGAATAAGGGTTCGACCAATTGCTGTGGAATTGCAACCAAAGAAAGAGATTAATATTTAGTAATGATAAGAAAGAAGTTAGGAACATACAACATGATATCAGATAGACATATGGATGTGAAAATGCTAACAAAGAAAGAGTTTGACACTTAGTGATAATCAGACAGAAATATAAACATAATATTTACACTAATATCAGATGGATCATAGACCAGTTGATGTACAAACGTCACCTTTTTGAAAGAAATGAAATTGACACTTAATGATAATCAGAGAAAAATAAAACATTACATAATATATATACTGTACATTGATTTTAGAGAGAACAATTGTTGTGGAAATGCTATCAAAGAAAGAGATCAATTTGTGAGGGAATGTGTAGATGCCTGCAATAGGACACTATCTTTAAAAGGTCAACACAAATTTGACCAAACAAAATCTTCTTTTATAATAGTACTGTAATAAATTAACAGAATTTATGGTAAGCTTTTTTATGCAGTGAATTCTATTCAATGTCTCTACATGATCTTTGAAAAAATGTGAAAAGGAAAGTGAAAATCGTGTAGAGGCTCATACTTTAATTTTCTTCTACTATTTTGCATATTTTGCTTTTACCATTCTGGGACCTTCTTCCCAGATTTCCAACCAGCCCCAAAGCCACTTTTCCAAGTGAGGCCGTCAAACTTGTTATGATTCTTTAACTGTTTTCTGAAGACTGAGTACAGAAAGAAATTGAACTTAGTTTTGAACTGGTCTGACGGCAAATCCTAGAATAGTTACCCCTTGTCTACAGGAACCTGGTGTAACCTGTATAAAGTCTATGAAAATTTAAAATCAACTACTCAAAGAAATAGTCAAAATGCGTGTGTGCTGTGCATCTCTGGATTTAACCAGATTTTCTTTCCATTTAGGAAGTTAATTGAGAGATAGTATGATAATTCAACAGATCTTAATAATTCCATTAAAATTTAATTCACAAACCTTTGTCTGCCAACCCCTTCAAATGAATTACAAATGGTCATTTACACAAACCAATTTAAAAGGAATCTATTTTCCATGAATATTCATCATATTTTTAATAGAGAAAGGCATTTTCCAATTACAATATGGAGTTATAAAACATTTCTCCGTATTATAGATAAACAGAGAATCAATTTGTAACCTCAATACCAACAAATAAATAATATCATGTTTAAAATCCACGCATTATCCATGTAGATTGTGTTCTAATAGGTATTGAACCTCAGTTACATCCATTTGTATCTTATTCGTTTTCTACTAAGATTATTTCTACATACATTGTAGATTTGAAAATCATAAATAATTTGTACGTTAATCTGTTCAGATTATCATTTAGATAGGGCTTTTCTACATCTAACAAAAAAAAATGGCATCACTCGCGGGGTAAGTGAAAGTTATATTTAGAGAAACAAGAAAAAGGTAGTTATATAAAATTCATAGGCAATGATGATGAACTTGTACTAAACTGGGTTCCAAAAGAAACTTATCACTTCTTCAAGAGCGACACACATTAAAATCCAAAGCATAAAAATCAATCATAATTGGGCGTAGATTAGCTAAAATACCCCTTAGCAAGCTCATTCTAAAAAAAAATGGTTTGCTTTAGTTAACAAAGAATAAAATAAGGTGAAATCGCAAGAGGTCATTTTTTTAAAATCACAGAAATTGCTCGCCTTCCAGCACAGAGCTCAGTACGGACAATAGCCAGTCTAGGTGGTTACATAACCCGCTTTGAAGTTGAATGAATAGCTATTGAAAGTTCTGAATAGACCGCCTTTCGTGGATGTTCGCAGCGAGCAGTTTCTGTGATTTTGAAAGTGATCTGTAGTGATTCCATCAAATTTTTCTCACTTTTGGTAAAAGCAAACTTTTAATTTTAGGATATGCTTCAGAAGGAGAATGATAGCTTATCTGTGTCAAATATGATTCAATTTGATGTTATGGATTTTTAGTGAGTGTTGCTCTGAAAAAGTGATAAGTTTCTTTTGGAGCCCAGTTTATTTGGGGCAAGTGATATTTAAATGTTTGAAACTTCTTGAATTCGACCAATATTTAATACCCAAGTCTTGATATTTTAAAATGCCTGCCCAAGATAGATATACCCAAAGTTATTTATGCAAAATGTTGTTAACTGTTTCTTTGTTTTGTATAGCGCCTTGATAATTCATTATTTAAGTTTGCTTAAATATAAGTATTTATATTATGGAACCTGTCTATAGAGGTCACCCGTCTACAGTGCCACTTTTATTGTTTCCCCGTAGGTGGTCATCAATCACAGGTTTGACTGTATTGTTTAAAGTGAACTGATTTTTTTTGTCCAAAGCATATTAAAAGGTACTAGATGGTGCCAATAATGGATAATGTGTGTTTCTGCAAATTTGCTTCTTTCATTATTTTTATGTTATATTTGATGTGTTTTCATTTGCTTCATTTATGTCATGCATTGTTTTTACTGTGTATCCTTTTCCATTTGTATGTTTTTATTCAAATTGTGGAAAATAATGAGACGAAAAGTACCAACTTACATGATCTAAAGCGGGGTTAATTGAGTCACCAGACATCATATTCCTGCTCTAATAACTTAAAGGGGACCACCAGGCAAAGAACAACACATAATTATATGTTTTGGTACCGTTTTGTGATATAAAATAGATACCAAACATTTTGTGCAAAGGGTTTTGTAAATTCATAAACAAAGCAATAAATTACCACCACTTACGGGAACCACTATTATTTCCTGGTTCCGTACCGGCCAAACACTTGCCTGTGCGCCATGCTATTCACGCGTACGTTTGGAGACAATAGAATCCCGGACGATTCGTTCGCTCTGGACAAAGTAGTCTTCGTACATGCAGACCCATGAACGCATGCTTAGAATGGTGATGCGTTTCCAATTTTTTTTTTTTTTCTGGAAACATATTTTTGCGAACTTGTTGGTGGAATGGACTATTAAAGATGTTACCTTTCATTTAAGAATATTATTTTTGGGTGGTGGTACCCTTTAACCCCATTCAGGACTATTTGATTTTGGTATAACATGCACCCTCCCTAGACTCTAGCCAAGTATTTTCAGGGACCAGTCCTAAATGGTTTAATAACTGAAATCAATCATATCTCCATTTGTTCCAAACAATCAATTAACTGCCAAAAATAAATACATGTAGTAGGACATACTGTAAGTTACAAAAACTGATGAGTCAATAAAAAATATAAAATTCTGACACTTATCCAAGTTTTTATTTGCTACAAAGGTGAATAACCATTCATACTATGAGCAGACGGAAAGAGGAAGGAAAGAAAGAAAACAAATCCTGAACAATACATACAAATTCTTTTTTCTCCTAATAACAAACCAACTAGCTGCCTAGTTGAATATATATTCACTTTATATTGTAAGCAGATGACAGGAGTGAATTGGTATTTCTTGCTCCAGTAAAACATGACAGGGGTACAAAAAATAATGCAGAAGCAGAAATGGATACCATCAAGACAAGTATTTATGAGCATCAAGACAACTGTATTGAGTTCCATTATTGTACCTGGCAGAAATAAATAGAAGAAAATTACAAAAACTGATGAGTCAATAAAAAAAAAATTTTTTGGAACTTCTCCCAGTTTTTATTTGCTGCAAAGGTGAATAAACCATCATACTATGAGCAGACGGAAAAGAACCCCTAAAAAATAAATGATAAATTATTTCTTCTCCCGATAATAACCAAACTAGCTGCTTTGGTGAATACATATTCACTTTATATTGTAATCAGATGACAGGATGAATTGGGGTTTTCTCTCGCTCCAGAAAACATTCATGACAGAATTTTAAAAAACCCTGCAAGAAAAGGTTACCATCATGACAAGTATTTATGGAGCATCTTGACAACTGTATTGATTTTCAATTATCGTACCTGGCAGAAGTCACAGAAGTTCTAATCCAAGCCCCTGGGGTGATTAATGATCAGGGCAACGACCTTGCATTTGATGCAGAGTTTGTTGTTGTTGTTTTTTTTGGGGGGGGGGGAGGGGAGGGGTGGGTGTTGTTCTTGAATATGCTCCTTAGATATTCTTTAGGTTGGGTCTTATTCTTGAATGGACAATCCATTTTATGCAGATTTTTGTTTTGTTTTTGTTTTTAAGGGGGGGGGGGGGGTATTGTTCTTGAATATGCTGCTTAAATATTCTTTGGAAAATCCTTTCATGCATTTCATGTTTGGGGGGGGGGGTGTTTTGTTCTTGAATTCCCTGCTTACATATTCTTTGGAAAATCCATTTGATGCCGAGTTGTTTGGGGTGGGGGGGGGGGGCAGGGGGTTTGTATTGTTCTTGAATAGTGAAGCTGCTTAGCTATTCTTTGGAAAATCCATTTGATGCAGAGTTGTTGGGGGGGGGGGGGGAGTTTGGTATTGTTCTTGAATAGTGACGCTGCTTAGATATACATTGGAAAATCCATTTGATGCAGAGTTGTTGGGGGGGGGGGGGGGGGTGGGGTGGGGGTGGGGGGGGTTGGTATTGTTATTGAATACCTGTAAAATATTCTTTGGAAATCCATTTGGATTACAAAAATGGCTCAAAGAATCAGACGCAGAGGACATTCACATCTGCTTCTCCCCATCAATTATTTGTAAGATAATGCACATGAGAGAACAATGTTATAGAAATGAGCCTCAGACATGATGATATTTTGTGTTTACCCATTTGAAATCAAAGGGAAGGTTTTTACTGTTGTTTCATTACGATCCAGAAGGGGATAGCAGAAAGAGGGAGAGGGAGACAAATAGAACCTTTTAGGTACAATTTTGTGGCCTGATCGTGGGCAACTAAATTCTAATTAACTGCCACTATATGCGAGAAAAAACATTTTAAGTTTTATTGTTTTAATCTCTTAAACTAAATGAGTCAACAGTCAGCAACTAGTGTAGCAAAACAAAAGAACAACATTATAAAATTAATTACCAACAAAGTCATAATGCTCTAGTTACAAGCTTAGGTGTCACCGGATCTTCATCTTTATTATTATTAAAATTAGGATTTATTTAAAGAGAAAGATTTCAGGCCAGAAAATCTATTTTTCAAGTCACCAAAATAGAAACTTATTTATGTTACTGCCCTAAATGGGCCACTAGAAAATAAGTTAGCATGAAGCCCTGGTGTTAGGTTGTCGATTTCGGGAGTATTTACCTCCCGGGATTCGCGCTAAATTTCGGGCGAGTCACGGGTACCCGAATTTTACCCATTTGTTGATTTCGCTATCGGCATGTCACGCCAGCTGGGAAAACATGTATACATGTGTTGCGGTTTTCGCTGCTGCGTCTGAACTGCGTAATACGAATAGAAAATGAAATTGTATCGGGAGTCATCGATTCATTGCATGTACACAACTTGAATGAACTTGATAACTCTTGTGTTCAATGAGGGGACTTTTGCTTTTTTTTTCGGGATATCGAGTATTGATTTTTGCGCCCGGGACTCGACATTTTTCAGCGGGACCCGGGTTCCCATGACTCGTCAACAGCACTACCTGGTGTAAGTGGGGTTAATTTCACCCGCTTTCCCCCCTTCCTTTTAACCGCCCCCACCCCCCCCCCCCCCCCCCCCATGATCTACATCACTGATATTTGAGTAACCAAACTTAAAATGCATCTTTAAAACATGATAAAACAAAATACA